>JAOXYB010067944.1:0-24315 GCA_028565635.1 Phoronis ovalis
CCCCCTTAAACGTAGATAACGCAATTCGTAAAAATGCAACATTATTACCAGCCTTTCTCGCGGAAACCCACTTAAACTCATTATAACTACAAGTATATTTAAATTTGTAACATGACTGAAGCACATTTCATGGAAATGAGAATTTCTTTTCTTTTGGACTATTTTAAACATGTACAACACAAAATGGAATCTTGAATCAGTAGGTGTAAATATAAACCTGTTAAAGGTTAATTACTTCAAGGTTGTAAAAAAGATACTGCTATTGTTTTATGAAGTATTTTTTGTCAAATGAAACCTACAAAAAGTACTAAAATTACAATATGACTGATTTCTGTATGTCGCTATCTAAATATCTTAAAAAAAGATATAATCATTTCACAGGTGCATGTGTGTACAAGAATTCTTACTATAATCAAGGAGACAGTTGGACTGATGGTTGTAGTTATGATTGTGAATGCATTGATGCTATGAAAGGCTTGTACAGATGTAATGACAAGTAAGTCGGCAGCAGAAACATTAACCATTACCTCCTCTACTCACAGAAGATAAAAGGGCTTTCAATATTGCATGAGTCGACTTTTATTGCTCAGGGAAAGAATAGGTTTTGAGTGAGTGCTTCAAAATTTCAATGTCTTTCAAGTAATAAGCTGGTTCATAGATTAGTTTCAAAAACATAATTTATTTTTGGCAATAAGATACTTGTTTATAGAATAATTTATTTGGATAACTGATCCCCAACTGAAATACGTATGTGTGAGACCTTGTAACCCACATGGACTGACTTAACAAGATCTGTTACAATCCATTAAGAATATTATATTTCCATTTTAGATGTCCCGTTTATTCTAATATTCCCAACTATTGTCGCTTGGTACGGAAGATTGGCCAGTGTTGTGATGATTTGGAATGTAATGGTGTTGTGGTTACTACTACAACCACAGAAATTTCTGGAACAAGTGGTCCTGTCACAGTTAAACCTACTGGTGGTGTCATTACTGGACAGACTGGTAAGATTATAAGCCATATGTTTAACCTGCAAGTTTCCTGATAAAAATATGTGAATGCAAGTCTAGATTTGTGTAAGTCACTTGCTAAAAAAACACATTGAGAAAATGGCAAATAATTTGCCCTGTTAGATAGTTTTAACTGCCCATTCAACAATGAACGTCTGCATGAATTTCATTTGACTTAATTATCTCTTACATCATCTTTGATACTCTTTGAACCACCATCTTAGTTTTTTGTTCAAAACACAGGACAGTATTTCAGCTGGGTGTGTGGCTAATTGCTATTTTTAAAAATGTGAGTTAAATTTCATTCCAGAATTTTGCATTTACAATGGCAAAAAATACAAACAAGATGATACATGGGAAGATGGCTGTCAGTATAAGTGTGAATGTGTTGATGCAACCAAAGGCATGTACAAATGTAATGAAAGGTAAAGTTAAAATAGAATTTATTATATCTTTGTTCATTCTCTGTTTTCTTCTTTGCACTTGTTTGTTTATTCTTGATCGATTTGTTCAGTAGTTATGGTTTATTCTTGGTCGTTTGTTCTCGTCCAATCATTTGTTCTCATTTTTGTGAGGGTTTCTTAGTATTTTTATTAATTGAGTATAAACATTTCTCCAAAAAACAATCATCTTTTACATTTTCATGGGCATAATTATTAATTGCTTTTGTCGTCATTACCAGCCTTCATGATTGGCTTCATCTTGTTGTCAATGTGGCTTAACTGTTTGACTTTTCCATCATAGTTTTGAGCTTATCAGTTGCTCCACAATCATTATGCAATTGATTATTATATATCGTTCACTACTTACTAATTGAGATCAGTTAAGCGCTGGTTAGCTGATATGTGATAGCTTTATTAATTTGTATTTTTTTCTGTTTTCATAGCAAGTACTAATTTAATTACTGGTCACATTTCCCGGGTAAAGTTTCAGTCCGGGTAAAGTTTGTCTTATTACATTTTTTGTTAAACGGACTGACATTTCCACTAAAAATGCCTATGAACTGTTGATAAATTAGAATTTTAACTGAAAAATATATAAATAAATACTAGTGAGTCCTATTTAAATATATACTTGTTTTATGGCTTCCAAACACCCAAATTAGTATATTATTGTATTTCTCTACTAAAAATTATTAATTTTAGATATTATTGTTACAAATGAAGAAATACGAGGCAGTATTATTGTCAACCATGTATGATTAGTCCTTCCTTAGCCTGTAGACAAGCTGCTACAACACAACTGATCGAATCCCTATAAGTGCATGTGTATTATTATAGAAATAATTTACTACAACTAATACCACCTAGACATGGTGATCATGTACAAAACAAAACAACCTGCTTAAAACAGACACTAATTACTATAACTATAACACATAATTAACAGAATAAGTATAAAAACAAAAACACTTATTACATTAACAAACAGTAGCTACTTCAATAGACTATTTGCATGCACTTGAGGGCGCTACAGTCACCCTTTCAATACTGGCATCATTTATAGTTATACACAAAACTTGTTTTTTTAATCTGACTTTAGAAAAGATTTAACCGGTGAAAATTTAACAAAATAAAAAATATTAATAAATAGTTGTTTATGTATTGATATTCTCACAAAAAGGAGGGTATTTCTTAGATCAAACACACATTTTTATTTTGGTTTTGGCTTGGCATGCGAAGGATGGATGCACTTTGTGAATGAATCGCGTGAGCACACGCAGATACTACATCATTGTTCATTCACATAATGCGACATGCTGGGATCGTTTGGGTCTGAGACCGGTGGCTCCACCAAGTGCATGCTAATAGTCTATTACTAACAATAGTAACAGTAATAGTATTAAATGATAAATTACAGAGTATAAAACCAGCACCAGTTATCATTTTACACTGAAGCATTTTCATTTCCAGATGCACAGTGTACACTAACCTCCCCGCATCATGCAAGCTACAGACAGATCCATTAGATTCCTGCTGTAAGAAACCAGTCTGCACAGGTGTGACAGTTGTGAAACCTGGCACCACTTCTACTTTAGTGATACCTGTAGGAGTAACTGGTAGTTTTACAGGCAAAGGTGTGCCACCTACTGTAAGCGTTACTGGGACTGATGGAAAGGTTATTACTGGTACTAGTGGACAAGTTGTTGGCTCTAAAAGTAGGTTGAAATAGTCTTATTTTTAATAAAAGTTATGTTATGTTTATGTTCATAATTAAGTTAAATATGTTTTAAAACAATATTAATTATTCCAGTTGGCTGATAAACAAAAATGGCTCCACATTATGTTTACAGCTATATGGAAGTGGATGGTTAAACATGTGGTAATGAACATGAAAAAAACTATAGGCTGTCCAGCTGTTGCAACTTTTTATGTAAATGGTGGCTCAATATCCACCAACCATAGCAGTTTTTAATTCTTGCCTTGAGATAAATGCTTTAATTTGATTTTTATGCCCTGTACCTACCATTTTGGCAAACTTACATTGTTTGATGGAAATGGTTAAAAATGAAATAAAAACAAAATGTCCACAGTGTGATGTGATTGCTTCAGATAAGTGTATCTACAAGGGCAGCTACTATAATCAAGGTGAAACTTGGGAAGATGGTTGTGACTATAGCTGTGAATGTATTGATGCAAAAAGCGGAGAGTACAAATGTACTCAAAAGTAAGCCACAGTTTCAAAATAAAATTATAATAATGTTCATAAGCATTAGCTATGTTTCAGAAGGACATGTTTAAAACTATTAAAAGTTTGTAAAAGATGCTTACTCTTACTGGTCTATTGGTATTGTATTATGATTTTAGTCAAAGCAGGTAAATTTAATGATTCTTTATTTTTGCAAATTGTTTTAGTATTTGTTACTGTATCTAATGATTTGGCCAACAGTGGAACAGAAAATATTCTTGCTGGCAAATAGCTTTTATTGGCCCTCACCAGAGATTGTCAACAGTGATGTAAAAAACACCCGCAGTTTGCATCATACTAAATTCACCTTCAAATTTTAGATGTCCAACCTTCACAAACATACCAAGCTATTGTCAACGCGTACCTGAAAGGAACGAATGCTGTGACAGACTTGACTGTGACGGCTATGTGATAGATCCCAATTCCAAGACCACTGTAGTTGGAGTGAAAGGTAAATGGTGAAAAGTTTGATGGCTTGACAACATAGTTGAGTTTATTGTAAATAGTGCCATGAAAAAACATTCCTATATGTTGGGGTTCTTGATGGATAAAATAATTAAACTGTAGTAAACTGACGCAAGTTAAGATGGCAAGGTAACTTGATGGTACCTTTTTTAGTGACCGGAGTTTCTGTTTATTTCCAAATTTTCCTTTTTAACTTTATGTTTAAGTTATAAAGTAAAACAAGAATATAAATAACGCTTAATGAATATTTATGGAGAATTTTTTGTCTTTAGATAAATGTGCTTACAATGGACAGGTATATGTAGAAGGGGAAACATGGGAGGATGGGTGCAAGTATCGTTGTGAATGTGTGGATGGAAACACTGGATTCTTTCGGTGTCAAAATATGTAAGTTTTATAATGTATTTTTTTGCATCTTATACTAGTATTGTGCTGGTCATCTAACCGTCTCATAATTATTACATGAATCATCAGACTGGAAAAGGTACAAAAATGGGGATTCAGACTTATGAACAAAACATTGTCCAGGAACATAATTCCATATTCTATACTTGAAGTTATTGAATACTTTGAGCTTTGCTAAGAATGCGTTCTGGAGTAAAAGCTCCAGCAAAAAAATGTACGTTGCTCTTACGGAGAAAAGTTTTTCCTGTTGATAATCTCAACCCACTAGTAGTGACTTACAGATTTTACAGGTCATTTTTATTTGCTATTGTGAGCTAATGTGACTTGTGCAACATAAGCAGATCTTTCAAAATTTTAAATAACTTCATTTCTATGCCTTCAACCTTTGTACGTGCAAATGTGACTTGTACAACATGAGCAAGTCTGGTAATTTTTAAATTAAAGTTCACATTTAGCAATTACATGTACATGTACCTTCAACCTTTGCATTTCCAACTTTGACTTGTGCAACATAAGTGACCATGAGTAAGTCTTCGGAAATTTTTTGATTGAAATTCATATTTGACAATTGCATATATGTTCAGACTTTGTGCAAATGTGACTTATGCAACAATAGTATGTCTAATTAAGTCATATCCAATGTAATTTCACAGAGCTTTAAAAATGCCTGCTATGCTTGAAAAAACTGGCAATCCAAATTTCATAACAAAGCTCATTGGAATAAGATAATTATTTTTATAAAAACGATATTTTCTTATTTACTTACGGGAAAAACATTCCATAAGGCTTTTCAGTGGCAAAATATGAAAACAAGTAAAATACATGGTAAGCAAGAATATTTGTCAGAAATTGTTATATCCTATTCCATGACTTCACCATCATTGGACTATGGTGCGATTTTCATGAAATTTGATAGTGTTTTCAAACATTTATTGCGGAAGTTTTTTGAGGTTCTATCAAATAGTTTGCCCGATATTATTATTGGATTCCGTCTTAATATTTAACAACTATATGCATGTGTTATACCTTCAGCCTTGTATGATTCTACTTTGTAGCTGTCCAACGTATAATGAAATACCATCTTACTGCACATTACAAAAATCTCCTGGAAAATGCTGCTCAGAACCTGTTTGTACAACTGCACCAGATGGTTCTAAAGTATTAGTGATTGGCACTTATCCTGGTGCTTTCACTGGCTACAGACCTGGTATTATACCAGGTAGTTTGACAGGTGGCACAACAACTGGTACTTTACCAGGTGGGGGACCAGTTGTTGGAACTTCAGGTGTAATTACTGGACAAAGCAGTAAGTATTTATTGCTGATTCCCAGTTATATTAATGGTGAATATTTATGCTTTATGAGGATAGTTGAAAACATCATGCACAGCACTACTGAAATGTGGATCCATATTTATACCTGAAAAACCAAAATAATGACCCTTAATTGTGACACATCCCCAGATGACAATATGTAAAGTCTATCCCTTAGAGCTAAAGTATGTACATAACAACAACATCAACAACCCCTGAAACCACCTGAATAAAAATTTCTACCAATTACCGTTTAGCATATATTTGTTACATTTTATCTAATTTGTAAATGCAAATTCAATTAACGTTCTATTTTTTGCTTCTCTGCAGATGTGTGCATCTATGAGGGGAAGCCTTATAGCCAAGGAAAGAGATGGATGGATGGATGCGATTATGATTGTATGTGCACTGATGCTTCTAAAGGAATCTACAGCTGTAGCGAGATGTATGAATTTTATATTTGTTAAAGCTTTTGCAGCTCAGTATATCCATAGGATAAAATATGGTAGAAAAATTCAAGTTTTGTGGTCTTAACCACTATATATTCTTTCACATATATTGCCGCAAAAGTGCACATGCACATATTATTAAACCGGAGTATAAAATTCCGTCAGAAAAAAAACAGGCCAATTTCATGCATAAACTTAAACAGCTCTTGTAGTTTATCAAATATGTGTCAATTATATGTAGAATTTGCTTCAACCCTAATCATTATGTATATGAGTTGTTGGAGAAGTTTCAATAGGAGCAAAATGTATTACTGATGAAATGATAGGGTCCCAGTCTTAATGTAAACATGACCCAAATATAAGAACAGTAGATTAAGACCAGGCATTATATGTCCCTGTGGTTAGGTAAAATAGGTCAGTCTCAGCATTCTGTTATACATTACGCCATTTGTTTCAAATTTTAATATTTTCAGAAATTTTTGTATAAAATGTTAATTTTAGTTGAGTTGGAGAAAGGAAAGATGTGTTTCTTGGACCTGTACACTTTATCAGTGCAAAATGTCGCTTTTTCTAGTTGTCCTCGCTACAGTCAAGTTCCAAGTGAATGTCGTTTGATTGATATTGCTGGCGCTTGCTGCAAGGAATTGTCTTGCCAAAGTACCGTCAAAGTTGTTGGAGTGACAGGAATGACTACTACTGGTAATAATGTTTTTGTCAACTATAGATTTTTATAAAAAGGAAATATTCTTAGTTATAAAATTCATAATATTCAACTTTTACAGAAAGCTTACAAAACTGCTTTATTTGATGCATGCAAAAGTTTAAAATATGCGATCATTAGTGATCAGGATATAAATTAAGTAAATTTATTTTAAAATGCACTATTATGAGATACAATTAATAAGAACATTTTTAAGTAGTCACTTTTAAGTTAGTAGACAATTTCCCCTAGTATCCTAGGATATGGCTATCACACATTTTCTCCAGCTGATGGTCATGTTTATATTATAAATAACAATAACAATTATACTGATTTGTGGATAATAGGAATTTATCTTTAATTGTAATTCTAGTATAACATAAATCAAATGAACTACGGTAACTTTAACAGGTGGCGGTGGCGGTGATGGTGGTGGTAATGGTATAACTCTTGGAGAATGTAAAGATAAGAAAGATAACTGCCTTGATTATGGAAACTATGCCTGTGAAGGAACAATGATTCCATGGGCAACAAACAACTGTGCTAAGACATGCAACCTGTGCCGTAAGTTTTTCTTTGGATGTCACGTTATGTAATATCTTTTACAGTTTGTATTGATAGATGTCCTTCTATATCAACAAAAGCCGCATGTGACATCAAAAAGGCACAGAATTTAAATCCGTCTATGTAGCTTAATATGTGAATTTTTTAGCTTATTTGTGATATGTCTTTTCATATGTTACCTGGCATCACTTAATGCAAAGATAGTTCAAAGTATGACAAATAGACAGACACTAGAATTATTTATGTGTATGCAAACTGCCATAAATTACTTTCATTCTGTGAAGGTAAGTGTATATTGTAGATAATAATTATTATGTAGAACTGATTACACAGTTAACCCTTTTACTTTCATTTCTAGACTTGTGTACAAAGCATTGGGAAAAAGTATTTTAGTTACTACATGTCATCAGTTTGGTATCGATATGTTTTTATTATGAGAAGACCACTAGTCAATGTGTATTCAGTACTTTTCTCCAGCCTACTGTACTGAAATGATTCCTTGGAATGTCATTTTATGATTAGATTGCACCAGCTTTTTATATTTCTGTGGATTACTTTAAAATTATAACCTAATCTTGAGGATACCTGGTAATTAATACCTAGTGATATATCCGATGAGGTGGAAAGGTCTAAATATCACATTCCTTTTTTTCTAGTAAGATACCTGGTAATACCTAGTGATATATCCGATGAGGTGGAAAGGTCTAAATATCACATTCCTTTTTTTCTAGTAAAA
The DNA here is from genome assembly GCA_028565635.1 of Phoronis ovalis. NCBI lineage: Eukaryota > Metazoa > Phoronida > Phoronidae > Phoronis > Phoronis ovalis. Next base: position 8,333 of record JAOXYB010067944.1, read on the forward strand.
ATTAAGTGTTTTTATATGGTTTGTAAAAAACAAGTTACAATTTATGCTTTAATTACATTCTTTTAATGGCTACAACTGTTTGGGCAGTGAAACGTAAATCTTATATATTGATTTCACAGATAAATCCAGAAGATCGTGATGCAGGATGGTCACATCTTACATCATTCCATCTTCCATCTGGTTCAAATTCCATACACTCTTCTTTGGCACCAGTCTGAGAGTCTCTGTTATCAGGTTGACCTATTTATCAGATTGAAAATGGTTTTTTTTTTAATGTCTGATATATGTTTTAAAGGATGATAGTAGTTGATTGGCAACTGAGTACTTGTTGAAAGACTGTCTGATTTAGCATGAGAACTATGATTATAATACCAATGCTAATCATGCAGTCACAGTTGCAGCTCAATGTTTATGAAACCCAAACTGTAAACCTGTATAGTGCAGCTACATGTAGCCTTTTACATTTCAGTTTTAAAAAATTAGCAAAACATTTTAGTCAATGTTAGGAACACTACAAATGTGTTTTACATTAAATATTATTTATAACTATTAAAATGATCTAACACATATTCTGTACACTAACAGTGTTTTAATTATGACAGACTGTTAGTATCACCTATGTCTATTTGCACCACTTTGAATTAATGAATACAATGTGTTTGTTTAGCAGGTCTTATACACAGATATGTTTTTAACACAGAAAATATTGTTATAGTTAATGAACTGACTTTTGTATAGTATATTTAATTGTGCTTGTTCTTAAAATACCGTAAAAGATCTGTACATCTTACCATCTCGCCAGTTTGTGTAGAAAGTCTTCCATATGGGAGCTTTTGTTGATTCCCAGATCCATTTTCCTTCTGCAATTCGATCATGTCCTCCTATCCATACCACTCCTCCAACACTATTAGCCCTCAGTAAACCTTCGATGAATTGCTGTTCTTCGCTGGATTCAATTGCGAGAAGGGAACCACCTTCTGCCTGACATGCAGTTAGAGCCTGTTGTTGCTGCAAAGCCTTAGCATTTACTTTGTAACATGAATTTCCGTGTTTGACATAATCATTTGGACAAGCTGCTGTACCACTCTTGAGTAATATCAGTTGATCTCCCAGTTCAGCCATTTTCACATTTTGCTGTTGCAACATCATTTGCATAGACCGCACCATAGATTGTAACTCGTCAAAAGAGCTCCCATAATCACAGCAAACCTTTGTTACATTACCAGGAACAGGAGTTGGTCCTCCGATGGTAACTGCTGCTATAAATAATACAGAGAGGATGCTTTGTAATGGAGACATGTCTCACTGCTTGAAGATGCAACAGTTTTCAGAATTGCATGTGGGCAACCTGAATTAACTCTGGTGTTTTTATATTCTGTACCTAGGACCCACTATCATTATCAATAATTAAACTGATAATAGCAGTAGTGTGCTTGAGAATTACTAAGTGCTTGTATATACCCAGGAATTTGAAATATATGTACTATATATTTTATTAGCAGTAATAATAGGCACTAAACTCTTGAATTACTAGTGTAAATATTATACCACAAACTACTGGCTGGATATAATATAATGAACATGAAAACATGCGAAAGAAATATTAAGTACAAAACTCCAAATCCTTCAATTTAACACATAAATGCTTTGAGCCTTTAAACTTTTGTGTGTGTGATATAATATGAACTGTTTCACTAGCTGCCTGCTTTTACATCTTCACACTTATACTATTCGTTCCTTAGAATTGTTCACACAAAGTATATGGAATTGTGGGACTTTTTGTGTTTGTTTCTGGTGGTGGCACAAAGTGCATAAAGCAGTTAATATCTACTAAGCCTGGAAGCTAAATTTTGTCAGCTGGTACAAGTCTCAGCCTGGTTTATGTTATCAGTCTCACTGGAAGGTTTGGTTGATAGATATGATAATTGACATCCTTTAACATTTCGTAACATTGGAATATAGCAATCTATATTTAGCACTTATGTGGCAGAATTAAGAACTAACTTTAAAATGGTATATTTAAAAAAAAATATTTTACACATTCAAATAATAATGGTAATAAATGCCTAAACAGGACTGTTATGATGTCAGTATAATTTTTTGAAGAATTTTTGTGAAATGTAGCATTTTTGAGAATTTTAGCCATAACAAATTAAACATCTGTTTCATTTCCCTGATAATGTTTTCAATCTAAATTTTTTTTTTTTTAATGATTGAATTAGTGCTTTTTGAAATGTTTTGTTCTTGGTCAAATTATATGTAATTCAAATTTGTCTAGCAAAATCTTAGATTGCCACTATTTTGAGCCTTCAGAAGTGTTGTTAGAATTTTAGTATTTGAGTTAGAATATAGCCACATTCTGCACTTTATTTGAAAAAACAACAAAAAAACAACATTGTTTTCCCTGCAAATTTTTTGATTGATGCAGATGGCCTAAGTACACCATTAGACTCCCCATCCAACTCAGTACAAAAACGTTGTAACATTCATGCACATATCAAATAGGGCAACATTCCTGGAACTATTATCTCTTCATAATGTGAGCATACACTCTTTCGTACACTACCAGTTAATTTTTCGTGCAGTATTGACCATACTGATTTTGAGAAAATTGCGTTAGAACAAAATCGACCCATGAATCGCACTATTCCAGTGGCAAATAAGCCCGAATTCAAATTCCGATTTTTAAAAAAATGTAATGGTCTCTGGAATTTTATTGCTTTAGTCAGAAAGTACAACATGTTGACATTACAAAACACCCAAAAAAAGAAAAAAATATGTGTATTAATATGCCGGTACTACATTCGTATGTAGTGTCAACAAAGCCTCGTGCTATGGTGTACTTAGGCCAGATTTTCATGAAGTGCATGGCATATATAACATATATAGTCATACTTCTGTGGTGTTGTTGTCATCGGCATCCTTATTTTGAATGCATTTTGCACTTCAAAAACTATAACAAACAGAGACATGCCAAATCATGCAAACATGTTTACTGACTGTACACGTGTAGTACAGTACATTGCAAACAGGTACCGTTATTTTGTTTGTCATGTATGAGTGTTTGATAACTGTGCATCAAACATTTAATCTTGATCTTGACTCGGTCTTTTATGTCAAACCATGTCCTTTTGTTGGGTGTAGGATGGACCACTTGTTCTCATGTGTAACATTTATATACTCCTTGGCCTAGCATCAATACATGCATAGCTAACATATGAGCTTAAAATCTGTCTGTCAGTCTTCTTCCATGGGTATCTTGGTAAAAATTTTTTTTAGGCTTTGTCAAAATTCATCAAAAGTTGTATCCTGTGTTTTGTTTTAAGTGTGTAGAACATATGTAGGCTAACTAACCACATTTCCTGTGATCTGCATCTTGATAAGAATTTTTTTTTTTTACAACTTGAATACAGTTTGCGTATAGGTGAATTTTAATTTGAATATTACCAGTGGATACGGCACTTCATTCTCTCTGTGTTATGTTTTCGAAACTCATGTAAATTTGCATATTTGTTACCTGAGCTGAAGCTGGGTATGTGGTGTTGTAATTGACTCAACATTTTTCTTAGATTTGCTGATCACCACTCCAGCACCACCTGCTGGCTGTGTAGATAAACTAGACAACTGTGCTGCATTTGGGGACTATTCATGTAAAGGAGATTATATTCCATGGGCTAAAGTAAATTGTGCTGCATATTGCAGACTATGTGGTAAGTACACTGTAGTTGAACATCCTCATGACTATACAGTTTTTTGTTCCTGTACAGATCAGTTTACATTAACATAAAGTTTATACACATAAGTTTTTGATGCCAATTCATCATGACTTCTTGAAGTAAGACACAACATACACAACAATTAAGACACAACATACAAAAAGCAGAACATCATTATGGACAGTAAGTTGAGACAACAAGAGTACAGAAACAGAATTATAGACAATTAAGATATCACAAACGGATGAAGGATACCATTTTGCTATTGATCTTATTGTAGTTTCCCACCTCCAAACTATATTGAAATAACGTTCATGCATGTTAAAAGTTGTGTACAAACTTCATATTGTTTTAATTTTTCTGGATAATCATAGATGATAATGTTGCTTAATAATATTTTGTTCCAGATGGTATGTCTGGGAGTAGCAACTCTGGCACAGGAATGATTCAATCCCAAGTTGGTAAGTTTGCACAATGAATATATACCACATGATACAAGAGTAGGTCTAGCAAATATTTAGAAAATGTGTGTGTGTGTGTGTGTATATATGCCCTTTTTCAGCTCCTACATTTAGCACATGTTGTTTTTCACGCTTCCCAGTCTTGTTTACCAAAGGGTATACTTTTCTTGTTGGATATTTACCACAGGGTCTATTTTCGAAAAATAATCATTTACCACAGGGTGTATTGCTTGGAAAATGCATTTATAACAGGCATGAAAAATTAAGGTCCTTAAATTTTCACATATTTATTAACCACGGTATATAATTTACAAGTGAATTTACACAAGTACTATATTTCGGGAGAGTTATTTACAACAAGGTATACTTTTGTATTTTTTCATTTACTACAGGATATATTTTTTGTGACTTTTATTTAACACAGATTCAGGGTTAATAAAATGCAATAGGTAGTAAAAAAGAACTAGGGATTTTCTCACTTTTCTTTAGCCATTGATGTCCCAACCCTTTCCCTCAGAAACTGCCCTATGAATGATGACAGTAGTTGTTTGCAGTTACATAGATTTTTGAGAGTTCTAACGATACAAAACAGACTATTTTGATTGACAAAAACTAGATATTAATTTTGTTGCACAAACAAGATAAAACATTTGAAATAATTTCTGTATGATGCAGCTAATGAAGTAAAATCACCAAATCCTCAAAGTTTAATTGTTGGCTTAAAATACAATCAAGCTGTTGTAATTTTTTTATCTTTATAACAGTCTTACAAACAGTCTTAAATTTATTTATTTGTGTTAAATGTTCTTCTAAAATGAGCATAAGGTACAATTTACTAACCATAACTTTATCCTGCTGTGAAGTGACCTCCTACCCCGGGGGTCACTGCAAAAGATTATATACGGGTATGCTAGGCACAATAAAAAATCCCTGCCCAGGAGACGAATTTTGAAAAATACCTACCCCTTGAAAAAAAAATCATCAAAAAACCTACCCCTTGAAACAAAAATCATCAAAAAACCTACCCTTTGACCAGAATATAGGGGAAAATATCTCTGTAACAGTCCCCTGCAATGATATTTTTTTAAGGCAGTTTCCCGGGCACTTTCTTTGCCGGTTTCTTTGAAATTTATGAAAAACCTATCCTTTAAAGCAAAGAGATAGATATTGTGTTATAGCACTAGATGACAGATCCTTGACCCGGACAAGTTAGAATAAATAGCAAAAAAGCACCCCTTGACCCGGACGCTGTTCCAAAATATAGACCCCTTGAGTGCCGAGCATCCCCATCATCACTTTATATTGAGTGTCCCCCCCGGGCCTCCTACAGTACACCAGATTTGCTAAAGTTGAGACATCAGTAAACAAATATCGGTGAAAAATCTCTTCGTTGCAGAATACAAAATATTCTGTAATTGGAAAGTTTTGCACCTGCAACCTTAGATTTATACATATGATAGAAATCCCTGACTTCAAATCCAAGAATTGTGTTAATGGGAACAGGCAAACGAATTCGAAATTTTGGAAGTGTTTATAGACCCAGTACTATTTTATCAGTAGAGAGTATAAAGCGGGAAACACATTACATTGCATTGCCTTTTTCCAGAAGTCTTGTAAAGCAGGAAATATTTCTGTGTTATGTGACGTTACCCCCAATGTTGCATACAGAATCGCAGAAAAGGCTATTTACATGTCAGTAGAAGACTAAATAAGAAAGCAAGCAATAAATAAAACAGTTACTATAATTCTTTATGTGCTAGACCTATTTCCCTTGTATTAACTAATAGAAAAAGCAAGCTGTAGTTTGCTGTGCAATTTCATATTAGGCATTTAGTACTTAAAATGTTAAGGTAACAAACATGGGTAGTATTTTTATGAATGTGGTCTTTTTTTTAACTTGGACATTTTGTAATGAATGTGGTTAAAAGGCATAAATAATTTGTAAACAATTACTGAACAAAAGAAATTTATTAAACAACACCATAGTCAGTCTTAACGATCTCTGGTGGGGAAGAAAATAAATATCATCCTGTCTGTCTGTTGGTAATGATGAATAAAGTTTCTTGTAACTGTTGGAAATAAATCTGCAAATGTTTTCCTGTGAATGATAATTTGAAACTTAAATGAATATAAAGTAGCTCCAAATTATTTTTCATAACCAACTTCTAATCATATTTATTAATAAATTATTGCCATTTCAGCTGCGGGATAAATATTCTTTAACAAATTTAATAAATATTTATTAACGTATCTTTTAATACATAAGGATCAGTTAAAGCAGGTTGTAATTTATTGATAAAATTTTTTTCAACCGAAAACTTTGATCGAACAGTATTTGAGGTATCAAATAAAGTGTGTGCTTCATCGTAGGCCAGGAGTAATTTTAAATTTTGTTTTGTAGGAACTGGAACTGTATTTGGCACTGCTGTAGGATGCCAATATGGTGATACAAAATACAGAGAAGGTCAAACTTGGAATGATGGATGCAGTTGGAGGTGTACATGTGTTAATGAAAACAGTGGACAGTATTCATGTAACTCTATGTAAGTATTGTTATTTCTGTGTTCAGCTAGTGAATTAAGTTGTGTAAAAGCTTGTTTCTAGTTGTTAGAAAGATGTTTAACAACAGTCAAGACTAAATTCATTCTGTTTCAGGTGTCCTTCTTGGCAGTTACCTGTCACCTGTAGATTTGACGCCCCCAGTCCAGGCAAGTGTTGTCCCAAGCCGGTCTGCCCTGCTGAGGTCACAATCAAATATCCTGCTGGATATATAGAAAACTAGATTGTTTGTGTGCATTTTCAACTAATATATTGTGATTTGATTTATGATTTACAATGCTCATGCATTATTGACTGATTTTTAAAATTTCAGAAAATGAACTTGTGACTAGGTCTCTTAATGACCCTAAACAAACAAAATGGTGTCATAATCAGTGTTATCGTAAGAAAATTTACCATGCTCTGGCAACTTTATATTTGAATTTTGCTCAAATACCAGTAAATTATAATATAGTTTCCAAAGTGTTCCATTGTTGGCAACTTTACAAAATCTTTTGGATATGATGAATAGAGAAACTTGTTAAATATTTTAAATGCAGCTCCGGACAGTTGTGCAAACTCCTGAATAATCCTGCTGGTTTACTGCTGCGCCATCACCATTTTCCATAATTGTTGATTTTAAAATTTATTATCATCAATACTTAAAATTAAGATACTCCACATAACTTAATATGCATGATTAATTGTTTTGTATGTAAACATATAATATAACATATAATAACAATGTATTTGTGATACTGCTACTGGAACGTGTTAACTGACATAAATTCCGCAACAAAAAAAAACAGCACAAAGGAGTAGATGAGAAAATTTGATAAATGTAAGGAATAGAGCTGCAGGGAATACAAGGAATCCTTAAAATGATTTGTATTTGAAGTGATACGGCACATTGTTATTATATACAAGTATGATTAGAAGCCAAATTGCATTTTCTTCTGTTATACAGAAGTGCTGTCTGCAAATTATCAACTTGTACATTATATATTAATTTTGATATTGCATCATATTGGCATGATACTAACTGATATGTAGTTTTGCTTACTATATAATTTTTTACTGCAATAAAGTAACAAATAGCTTTGTGTGCTGCAAGTAACATGGTGTTTTGTTATAACTAGAAGTACAACAGTTCCATAAAAATAGCAACTCAAGAAGAATTTTGACAAACAATACGTTAAGTTACATATCACTAACAGCATCCATCACCATGTAGTACAATCGCACCAAGCATAAAAGAAAAAGTAAGTTGCGTTACTATAACGTTTAAAGTTCATGCTGAACTTTATATCATTCCTTTCGTAGATGAACCCAGAAATTCAGCTGTTACATAATCGTATGACATCTTTTCACTGTCCACTAGGCAGCTTTTTCAAGCAATCTTCTGAAACATACGAATGCTTCCTTCACCACAAAGTGGCTCGTGGGCATATAGTCATAGGCTGTGCATTGTTGTCATCGTATGCAACAATTTATTTGTCTCATGATAACAACTTCGGTTTTTATCTGGTGCATAGTAAATAAAGGTCAAAATAGTCGGATATAATTTTGACCCAGATTATTTTTAATATGGATGATTGACAGCCATGTTTGTTCTCGAGAGGGCATGTCAGGTTGCGCCCATTTCCAGAATACAAAATGTTGTCTGAACGATTTGAAGGCGGATTCATGAAGGCCACAGGTGTGCGAATGTATTAGGTTAGGTAGGATTTTAGAATGACCTTGTGAAAGTGTGTCACATGGATATGATGGGCATCTGACATTGCAAATGTCTTGTAACTGACTATTATGTAGAGTACTTGAATATATGAATTGCCAAGAATGGTCTAGTGAATTCATGTTGTAAGAAACTAGTCTGTTCAGATGTGACAGTCGTGAAACCGGGTGAAACCTGCCTACTTCTGCTGTATTTAATTCAGTTGGAATAAAATATTTCACAAATCTACAGTACGTGTTACTGGGACTGATGGAAAAGTTATAACATACTGTGGAAATATTACTGGCTCTAAAGGTAGGTACAAAAGAAGTTGAAATGAATCATTACTATAATCAAATTTTGTATAAAAGTAATGATTTGTTCATTATGTAATCTAAACTTATTTTAAAAGTATTTATTATAATTTTTTGATAATTGTAAAAACACCCCCCACAATCATGTTTGCAGCTTTAAGGAAGCCATAGTGAGATATAAGAATTTTATATATTTAAAAGTTAAATCTTTTGCTGTCATGGATCTAAACTTGTTAGTAAATTCAAGAAACAACTTTTTGCAAAATTGTTACTCTGCCTTTATTTAGTTTTTATCATCCAGTTTTTTTTCTGACATTGTTTTCTAAGGACAGTTAGGCTAATTGCAAAATTTTAGTCTGGTTAGTTATGGTATTCATCATTGTTGATTTTGATTAAGTTCACAGAAAAATAAAATTAGGTTTTTATATATTTTTGTATAAAATTTGCCAGGAGTCTTATACACTTTATACATAACTACTATCCCAAATTCCTCTAGCTGTCACGTAAATGATCACTTTTGGTATATAGATAATATACCTCACAATATCACAATATTCTGCAGGGACATCTAACTACTATAATCCTTACTGTTAAATATAGAAATGGGTTTAAAATCTTGATTTTGAGACTAAGACAATTAACTCTTCAAATTAGAAGACCATTATCTATTGGGAGACACCTGTCATTTTATTTTGCTTTCAGTTGTTAGGAATACACTGAAGATGTAAATATTTGAACCTGTGGTAAGTGGTGACTTGGTTGACAATGTCCTCTAACAAAGTATTCTAACACATGACTATATATAATCACAACTTTAAACAAGCTGGTCAATTCTTATGATAGATCTGTGAATATCTTGTAATTATAATATAGAAAATAAGCAAACAAACTAATGATAACTTAAACAGGTGGTTGTGGTGGTGCTGATATAGCTCTTGGAGAATGTAAAGATAAGAAAGATAATCCTTTATTATTGAAGTTACATCGGCAAAGAAAGTATGATTTCATTGGTTATGGACAACTGTGCTAAAACATGCAACCTGTGCCATAAATGCATTCTTGTATTTCACACTAGCCAGTAATGAAAATATACATTTTTGGAAAGGTATTAACAATGATAAGTTTATGAAAAAAGGCTTAAATAACTTGCTATTCACATGATTATAATCAGTATTAAAAGAGGCCACTTTAAATTGGTAAAAACTCCCTTTTTTCAAAACAGTAACTTTTTTTTAAAAATATGAGGCCAAAATTTACTTCAACAAGGATCTCAAATTAATGTGTCTCAGAGTTTCGGAATTTTGCTCTATTTTTAAATGATTTTTCTACCATGGATTTTAGAAAAAGATAAAAAAAATTTGGCAGTTGAATTTTGTAGAGTCGTAACTTTTGAATAAAGCAAAATCTGAGACACATTTTAGTGATCACGTTTGAAGCTAATTTTGGCCAAGTTTCTGCTTTGTATCTACATGAGTGTTGGAGCTAATTCTTTTTGAAGTTTGTCTTTTTATGTAAAGATAGTAAATTTAAGTTGTCTTAGACTTCCAGGTAGTACTTTTCCAAAAATGTATTATTTGCTATCGGTTTATCTTTTCATTTAACTGTTCAAAATTTGATAAGAAAATTTAGTTTCCAATAAGCTCTGCCAAGAGGTACTGGCCACTTTGAAGAAGTGTTTACTAAGGGACCATGTCAAAATCACTTGACTCCCACCTCCCTCTAAAAATGCGGAGAACAATCTCAACATTTTATGATTTGGATGCAAAATACACTGTATAACATTCAGACATTACTTTTAAGTATGTTTTAAATGTTTGTGTGTCAGATGGTAAACAAACAGACCTCCCATACATGAACAGAATTAAGTTAAAAGATGTCAACTTTGTCAATCATTTGACATGTTCCCTAAATGTCATCAGCTTGGCATCAACATTTTTTTGTTACAGCCAGACCACTAAACAGTACTTAATGATTCATTCTATTGTACATAATTCCTTGCAGTATCATTTTCTATTACTAGATTGCACCAGAAGCATAAATTTATATTTTTGTGAATACCTTTGAAATATCTGATAAAATATAACTGTGCATACCTGATATTACCTATACTAATGATACCTGATTAAGGCTGAAAGACCAGCTATCACAATTCTTTATCCAGTAAAATTTAAGTGTTTTTAAGGTCTTATACTTTTATTCCTTTAGTGGTTGCATCTGTTGGTGCTGGGAAATGGAATCTTATACATTGATTTCACAGACAAATCCAGAAAATCGTGATGCTGGATGGTCACATCTGATATCATTCCATGTTCCATCTGCTCCACTCATTTCAAGACAGTCTTCTTGGGCACCAGTGTAACCATCTTTGTTATCTGGTTTACCTATTTATAAGAAAATGTTTTTTTAGTATCATCTATTGTAAATGGTGGTGGTGGCTGATAGCAACTGAAGGCCTATTTAATTTTACATAAAGTGTATTTTCGTGAGAATGATACTGCCAACAATAGGCCACAATTGCAGCTCAGCAAAAGCCCAAGTTTATTTAGGCTAAAATATAAACATACACAGTACCTGCATCATATAGCTACAACACTTGTGGTACATTTCAGTTTATAAAAATAAACAAACAAAAAAATCTTAACACTGTGTTACTTGTATTAGGTAATCAGTTCCAAGCAATATATAAAAGGCACTATAAATATTTTTTACATGTAAAACTGTCGAAATCGTATAATACTGCACGCTAGCAGTGCCTCATATGTTAAGACAAAATCCAAGTCATCATTTGGGCTATTTAACCTCGAGTTACTGCATTGTTTTTTAATACGGCTAATTATATCAATACTTATGTAATGAGGATTAAAATTCTTACACCGTAAGTCTCAAGTTTTTAGACACCCAACTCAGAAAGAAGCTTAGTTTTACTATTAATTCTTGTCACTTTGACTAAAATGCCTGCTCAGCATGGTGTAGCTATAGTGGATTGTCCTCTAAAACAAATCAAAACTTCAAGTATGTAAGAAGTCCCCAGATTTTTTCTAAATTTATCTCCGAGATCTCATATTGGATATAATAAATTTATATAAATTAATGGAAGGGTTATAGTCAAAAAAATTAAATCGTGTCTTCAAAATTTTGAATGAGTCAGCTCCTTCATACTTTAGAAGTGATTTCAGTCGTGTCTGTGATTGGCACAGACACTCAACAAGATTTAGCGGCTTGAATGTTAACATACAAAGGTTTAAAAGTTCAGGACAGAAGTCTTTCATTTATACTGGATACAAACTCTGGAATACTTTGCCAGATGATATAAAAAATGCAATTACCCTTTCAATGTTTAAATTAATCAAAAACAAAAAAATCCTTTCAAGTTTAGTGCCATATTTGTTATTTCAATGGGTATGAGTATTTTTAATTTTGATAAATTATTTTTGGAATCTGATCATTTCATGGTATTCTTGTTCATTGTATTATTACCATCTTGTTTTATGTCAGGGACCACATTGCAAATAAGTTTTCAACTTTTTAAAATTTATAGTAATTTATTTGTTGTGTTTCATTTACCGAAATAAAATCAATCAATCACTTAAAGATATGCCAGAGAAAGTATTTTTTATAATTGACAAAGTATTTTTATGAATAGAATTATTGCTCTTACACCTTAAAAACTATGAGAGAATCGTACATCTTACCATCTTGCCAGTTTGTGTAGAAAGTATACCATATGGGGGCTTTGGTTGATTCCCAGATCCATTTTCCTTCTGTAATTCGATCATGTCCTCCTATCCATACCACTCCTCCAACACTATTAGCCCTCAGTAAACCTTCGATGAATTGCTGTTCTTCGCTGGATTCAATTGCGAGAAGGGAACCACCTTCTGCCTGACATGCAGTTAGAGCCTGTTGTTGCTGCAGAGCCTTAGTGCTTACTTTGTAACATGAATATCTGTGCTTGACATAACCATTAGGACAAGCTGCGGTACCGCTCTTGAGCAACATCAGCAAATTTTCCAATGTGGTTATTTTTGCAGATTGCTGTTGCATCATCTTTTCCATAGACATCATCAAAGATTTTAACTCTTGATAATTACAACAAACCTTAGTTATAATCTCGGGACCAACTGACATATTATCACTGGCTCCATTGGTAACAACAATTAATATACAGATGAAAGCTTGTAATGGAGACATGTTTAATTGCTGTCAAAAGGTTCAACAGAGTTTCAAGTTCAGACTGGAATATGGGCAACCTGAATTAATGCTGATATTTCCATTATCCAACTCTGCACCTAGTACCTCCCTCCTGCTATCTCTATCACTATCAATAATTACATTAATAATAGTGGCTTTGAACATTAACAGCTGGTAGTAGCTAGGGTATGAAATGACTGCCTTATACCCAGTGGGCCATGACTTGTAACTACTGGTTTAATTACCAGCAATTTTTAAACTCGCCTACCTGTGTGAGGAGCAGCTGTACAATGTCATAATGTGCTTAATGTTTGTTGGGCAGCATTACAGGTAAATTAAGGAGTTATATTATATGACAAAAGATTGAAGTGAAATCTCTTGAATTGAGAGCATTTCTTTGTGATAACATTAAATTTTTAACAGCAAATGTTTGAATTTTCCCCAGTCTTCAATGCTAATATAGTGGACAAATACAGCTGTACAAGCTGTAATAAAAAAATAACTATATGAAGTGAAAAGTAAGTGTTCTCATTACATAGCGGAATAGCTATCAAAAATTCATATTTTAATAGTTTTTGAATAGTTTTTGGCAGTAAGGAAATGATGACCATTCAAACTCCAGCAGAATTAACACTTGATATAGCGAATGAACATTTTCTCAAGAACAGGTACCAGTTATAACAAATATAAGCAGTGGAAATTAAAAAAATATTAAATAAACTGACTCCAAATTTTACAAATGATTTAAACAATGGTTGTTTATTTGGTGTCATCTTGTACAATTAACTATCCAGAATGTAATTGATAATATATTATCTGAAGCAATATTATCTTGATTGGATGATGCTATTTGATATTGTTGTTTGTTATGTCATAAGGAGCTAAATCAAGGGATAGTATCACAACACCATGGGGTTGCACTTCATTGCAAGCAGTAGTAAATTTATTTATAACAATCATGATATTACCATGATTGTACATGTATATTGTATTAATTAACACACTATTCACATGACAGACATGATATTTGAGCTTTACTTTACACTCTGATTTCACAGATGAATGCAAAAGTTTGAATACATGGAATGTCGTTCCATTTACCATCTGAGTACAGTTCAATACAGTCCTCTGATTTACATGGGCTGCCATAGCAGTTATTTGGTTCACCTAAGATGATAAAAAAACACAAAATTACATCCTGAACAACAAAGAAATTCAGATTGTTGGACTGTCTTGAGCTTCCAAAAGTACTGCTAATTGTTTCCCACTATAGAAGTATCTAATTGGCTTGATTATATAGTGCGATATAATATCAGATATTAAAGCTCATCCTTAAAATTTTTAAGAGAATGTATGATATATTTCTTATTTTAACTGCAGGTATATTAAAGGCACTTATTCTATTTTGAACCTGTCTCTGTCTATACAAAAATAAATTCACTTTTTTTTATTTATTGCAAGAATTAATTTTTTTGAACATAAAATGATTTACCCAAGCGTTCAAATCATTACCACGAAGCTGAAATCGTTGGAAAAATCCCCAGCATTATAACCATATTCTTATCAAAAACTGGCACAGTTAAAATTTCTACAACCTGATTGGCTAACTCAGGAAATATCTCCTGATATCTAACGCCTCTCAACGGATAAAGCTCAGTCCAACTTTATAAATAACACAAAATAAAACAGGTCCCAGAATATGCTGGCCAAAGCAAACTTGTAGATGCAGTACTTTGCACAAAGAAATGGGTTGCTTATGCTATTGTATTCTACAGATACCAGCTGATGCAGAAAAGTGAGAGCGTTAGGGGTGATGGAATATGATGGCAGAGATACGTTGCTTTAACCTGGAACATAAATAGACAGAGAATTCATAGACATGAGCAATCAGACCCTCTTTTGTGCATGATGCTTTTCTATATGTCACATATATGCAGGCATACATGTATATGGCACCACCTGGCTGATTGAGTATGAGTGTATAAAATGTTACCTTACCTGGTTGCCAGTTTGTATACCAAGGAGAAGTTATAGGGGCACTAGTCGCTTCCCATATCCAGATTCCACCTGTACCCTGTTCTGTTCCACTAGTCAATACATGGCCGCCACCATTTTTAGTTTTCATCAAACCTACGATAAATTGTTGCTCTTCACTTGATTCAATTGCCACTAGAGAACCTCCTTCTTCATTACATGTACTCATTGCCCTTTGCCTTTGTAGTCTGGATGTGTACAGCTTATAACAGGAATTTCCATATTTGACATATCCATTTGGGCACCCAATTTTCTTCAAACTACTTTCAAGCAGTACTATACGATCTTCCAATAATGTTATTTTTAAGGATTGCTGTCTCACAAGATTTTGTATTGAAAAGATTGTGTGCTGTGTAGCAACCATCAAAGATTTTAACTCTTGTAAGGAATTATCATAATTACAGGAAACATTGGCACTTATATTCGCGGTACTGAATAAAAATGCCAGAGCAAGAGTTAACAAGTAAATAGACATAATTTTACTGAAATCCAAAGTTAACTTTAATTGACAACTGCTTCATGGGTATAGCACTATAGATGTATGTGTAAGATAACTGTAGCTGTTATCTTGAAGCATGTTGTCAGCTTCTGTCTTTCTCACCATAGCTTTGGGGGCTATATATAGTTTTTTTTTCGCGAGCACCAAGCATTGTGATCTGTTAAGTCTGAGCTGCGAGCATCAATTGACTCCTAAATGCGAGCAGCGAGCATTTGCAATTTTTAAGTGCAAGCATTGCACTCTGGGGGGTCCCCCTACCCCCTCATCTTTATCTGTTTACATGGATGTACAATATCTGTTGATAATGATGTCTCAAAAGGGTCTACATGGCAAGCATATAAGCAACATTGGTAACCTAAGTGGTGAATGGTACATGATCTGTGGAGCTTGGTATACACTCCCCTCGTAAAAGAGGCTAATAAAATACATTCCATGAGCTAAACAAGACAACGACGATTCGAAGAATCATCATTGTACGCTGTTTAAATTGGCTATTTGAGCGAAAGGAATTGCATA
>JAOXYB010067945.1:0-10098 GCA_028565635.1 Phoronis ovalis
GGGGTTGGATTTTTTTGTGCACCATGTTTTTGAAATGCACCAACCCCCCCTGTGGTAATTTCTGACCAGTCCCTTAGTAAGAAAAGGTGGCATAAGTATACCATTAGATTCCCCATCAAACTCAACAGAAAAAAAACATAAAGCTCCGAACTATTATCTTTTTATGACGTGAGCGTACACCCTTTCTGATATCGTGAAAATCGGGTTAGAACCAAACCTACCCAAATTCAAATTTGGATTTTTCAAAAATTGTACTGATCTCTGGAATGTTATTGCTTTAGTCAGAAAGTACAACATGTTGACATGAAAAAAATAAGTGTATTAACATGTCGGCACTATATTCGTCAACAAAGCAATGGCATACTTATGCCAGTTGCCAGGAGTAAAATTATTTAATAAGTGAAAAGACAAAAGTACCTCTTTTGTGAAACTTTTATGTAATATTTAAAAATTAGAAGTATAATAAAACACATATCTTTAAGTAATGCAAAGAGACACAGAGTTGCTGCATGATAATGTCATAAGTATATTTTCCGTATTTTAAAGGGCAAAAATAACAAAGCATTTTTTTTATAAATGCATCACTTAAACAACAGTAAACAATTAAAATATGTCACTAACCTGGTAAGCAATTGTGCGTCCCCATATCAAATAGAAAAGGCGTCTTGGTGCACTTCATCCCCTCGTTTTCAATAATGTACGTTATTTTCTGAAATTTGTCGCAATGTTTTTTATTTGAGTACTTTTTACACTTATTTCTGGTATTGTGTGTGTGTAACGCTTGAATTTAGAACTTTTTTTTTTCGAACTGGACACTAAAATAAACCAAACAACTGTACACGAGGAATACACTATAAATTACCTTGGCAAAGTCGGATATTCCTCTCTGTCGGAATTCCATGCCTGGTGGGGTTACTGTTAAGTTCATGGTGTAGGCCTGCCTTTTATTTTTGAAATCCATTGACAGACGCATAAGGCCCTAAAATAATATAAAAGTTTTATGGTGTTGAATAAAAAGTGGAACTAAATCCTGACTATCAATTTTAGAATAAAACTAGAAATTGAATTTCTTTTGGTCTCCCATTATATTTTTATTGGTTTACTGTGTTTACCACACTAATCTTATTGCACAATCGAGTGTTTCAGTCAATTGTTCTGCTGTACATTTCAAAATAATAACAAGTAGCTTCTTAACTGATATTGCTCGAATTAGTTTAAATGTACTTACAGTAGTCTCTTTAATAACCCCTTTTTACCTGCTGCGCAGATGGGTACCTTGCTCCCGGTTTGCCCACCATTACACCTTGCGTAAGTCCCACATCTGCCTCAAACTGTTCAGGAAGACAACAGGGTGTCGGCTCCGGTTTCGGCTGATCATGCGGCAGAGCATTAGCACCTATTATCAGTACTAGGACAAACGTAACTGTGCATGTATACAAATCCATATTTTTTTCCTACAAAATATTGTTACGTTGATAATTTATGTAATTGCGTGAATTAAAAACGCAACTTTAGTTTTGTTTGCATGTTGATCTTATTGCGACAAATATAAACAATTAAAGTTAATTAATATTGCAAACATAATTTAACACAATGTTTATATTTTGTTTGAGAATCGAACTGGCCTTCTTTACCATTCAATACATTGATAATTTACGGGTGGATAATTTCTGCAACTGAGTTGAACGCAATACAAGAGTTTGAAAATCATATATATGCGTCCGTGAGTGAATGCACATACCTAAATAACCGGAAGCTTGACTATCCCTTCCCCCTGGGAACATTGCACAATTATTGATTGGGTTTCAAGTCTTGATTGTGGATGCTTTTTTAACACCTTTACAAATAAAACGTTTGTTACGTTAGATGTCAATATAACAAATATGAAACAATTGGAAGACATACTTTGCCCGGATACTTTGGTTGGTGGTTACTGTCAGTTAAAAACACTAAGTGTAGTAACTTACCAGTAGAAATTTGGATTGTCGTCTTGTACGGGGTCTGGTATTCACTATTATGATGACAGAACTGAATAACAGTCAGCAAATCATAATCGGTATTTATAGCATTTGTCGACACTGTAATCTGTGATGAATGAACTAAGCAAATACAGATCACGCGTTCTTTATACAATTTCTTAACACCTTGTGACGAATTGCAACATACATAGAAACTGGGATAGTCCTGTCGTTACTGTGACTTGTGTAGGAAATTGTGAAACGACCTCTTACTCGTGATAATGCAAAATATTTTAGTAGAATATTTTTTCGTGTTTTGTTTCAAAAGTTATTTTTATCATTAAACGTATACATTGAGTGCCCCCATTAATCTAATATATCTGTTGACAGTATACTGCAACATAAACCTCAGGACATCACTGCCCATACACTTTATACATAGGTACTTATATCGATCTCCCAAAATCTTTCACCAATTATCAAAAAATAATTGTCTTACAACATGTTATCTTTAACCAGGTTACAGTGCAATACCTCGATATCGAGTAAGCATGTCAAAAATGTTAATAAGGTGGGATAATTGGTAGAATTTAAATAACTAAAGTAATTTAGAGGCAGACATGTGTTCCAATGTCCCGTACATTTCAAACCGTAAAATGCGAAAAATGTTACAAAATTAAAATAGTTGTTCTATTAAGTAAAAAAAGCAATCTGTTTCAAAATACATAAGGTGCGCCAAGCGATCCAAAATGTTAAATAGCTAAACTAATGCAAAATGTATTGCGCTGCCCCAGTTCCCTAGTGTCTTGTCTAATTTAAAATTTATTTTTTTCTGAACCACACTTTGTGTATACATTGTAAGTGTTATTTTTTCCTAAAGAAAAAAATATAATTAAAGTGAACATAGAAATATATATTATATAAAAATTAAATTGTTACAATAATATCACTGCTCGAGTGTCATTGCCGTGCTTAATATTTTAAAATACGTATAGGGTGGCCAATTATTTAAAAATTTAAGTTCCAATAGTTGAGTAACGTTTAAGTCGGCAGGTACAGTATGTATTTATTTTCGCAATTGTCAAGATGTAATGTGTGCCATAGCTTAGGGACTGGTCATTATTTCTGAGGGATGTATGACCATGTTGGCATATAGGTACTCGGGATTTTTAGATAAGAGGAATAACATGTCAGAAATTGTAATAATAAGAAATGTAATTCACATATATACAACTAGTACTAGTAACATAGAAACAAAAACATGTACACGTATAATGCATTGTAATTCTCAGCTGGGACGTAAAATATACTTCACAGCGAAGCGAAGCTAGGGGGTCCGGGGGCATGATTTTTTTTTTGAATATTTGGTGCAATTTCATGTAGTCTGGTGCAGTCTAGGATCATTTTTGCAAGGACACAATGTGCCACTTTTTATACATTAAGAAACACATTTTACATGAAGAATTTACTTTGACAATAGTATTTTATATTCGTTTATTAATTTTTGAATAAATTAAACTCATCTGTTATTGTTGATGGTACTTAGTCTTAATGGAGATTTTTAGTAAAACCAACCAAGACCTTAAAGCTTCGTGGTATACTATAACAGAAACGAAAGATTTATTTTTATTATTTTTCTTTTATATATTTAATTTTCAGGCAGCTGACAGAATACCTACTGCTTCACATATTAACAAAACAAAAAGCAGTCATTTCTTATAGGTTTCTTAAAGCTTCTGCCAGAGCGTGTACTGCTTTGAGGCAAATTTTGCAGTACAGAAATCTCTAGAGCGTGATTCAAAATGAAAACATATTCGATGTAAACATAAGCGTTAGTGGCTTGGCAAATTTGAAGCCACTATAACAGCTGTCTTATGGTGCTTCACATGGGAGATTAGTAAATATCTGAAATATAACTACCCTGGTTGCGTATGGGATTCTGTGTAATAACTGGTGGAATTGTAATATGGATTATATAGAATTTTATTGAAAAAAGTACAATATATTTCCAAGAAAATTTGGTTCTTTTGTGTTATTTACAAGGCTGGGGTGTATGTACGTTGCACGGTGACTTGTAGTAATATAACAAAAGGTTTACATCAGTAGCATAATACGAACTATCTGCATAAATTTAATTAATAAGCCGGACTTCTCTAGGCATTTCAGGTTTTTTTGACACATTAGCAGAGAGGATCCGTTTTTTTGATCAAATTAGCAGAGAGAATCCAGTTTTTGACCGAGTTATTCAGAGTTCCATCTATGTAGGGATGTGCCGCTGTACATAGTGGATCCGTTTTTTTAAAACCAAATTAGCAGAGTGGATCCGGTTATTTGACCATATTAGCAGAGTGGACCCGTTATTTTTTTTTTTTTGAATAAATAAGCCGAGTTGTTCTGGTTTTTGACTAAAATAAATCAGTTTTCCAATACACGTTAAGGTTTGGCAGAGAAAAATATTTGTAATAAGAGGATCCGGTTTTTAAGCCTGTGCCACACGCAACTACCCTAAATTTTGTGAAGTACATGTACCCCCGGGGTCTCATTGAGTAGTTAACCTTTTCAGACTTAGATAGAGACTGGAATATATATTTGTCAAGCTGACTTCTGTACTAACGCAAAAGCTGGTGACTGTTGATCACCCTCAGTGGTTATTTTGCTTCCCCAGCAAAGGGAGATGGGACCCCGCGGATGGGATAGACATTCTACGTATCATCAATACCATGAAGGACACGTGTTCAGAGCCTGACAAGCATGTGCACTGATAACTCCTATTTATACGTCAATGTTGCAATCCTGTCATATAAGGTGACTTACATATTTGATAAGATAAGAACTCTCTGCCACTAGATATTTTATTAACTTAATAGATAAAATTACTGTCACCCAGTCTCTGTGATCATGCAGTTGTGCGTCACACAGTGCAAGCAAACCTATAGTTTACGTTTAATACAGTTTTTTTGAACCTCGTATTTCATTGCATATTGCAGAGAAAAATTATTATCAGTATATTTTAGTAAAGCCATTCTAAGTTTGGGAATTTACGAATTTTATAATAAGAGCAATTTCTAATAAAAACAGATATTTTTTGAAATTCCATGTTAAATAGCCGCCTGCAATCTATTCGTTAGGATTTGACTGTGTTGTTTTCTTAAACAGCTTAATTAACATATGAACTGGACGATTAGCAGAAACATGACTGAGCTCTTTCGGGTATTATTGAGCGGCAAACAATAAAACAGGTATGATGTAACATGTTAAGCTGTGAGGTGATGTGTCACTTTATTCGTGCAAAAGGGACGTGAAATATCATTTAGCTGAGAGATTGAGTTAATTAATTACAGTTGGTTTATTTACATGATCACTAACGCTTTCGTAGCTTACAAAAGAAACATTGTTTAGAACGTTTAAAAATAAAAATGATATCTAATTTAGTCTTTTTGGAGTGTCGCTGACTACGCGAAAATAAGGCTTCCTTAAATTTTGGAAATTATGGCCAAACAAAAGCGGCTGTTACCCTAATTTCTTTTAGTCCAAATGAATGAGATGTAGGTGGCGCATTGTCGCGCATATTTTGGACGGCGATTTAACATTAGGATTAATATTTCATAAAACATTTTTTACAAAAAATTCTATTATTAGATAATTCAAAAATTTAGAATAACAGTAAATATTTCGTTTTCACTTTGGCTTTACTAAAATATATCTGTAATAATTTTTCTCGGCAATATATAGGTTATCAAATATGTGGTTCAAAAAAGTGTGACATAGACTTTACAAACAACCCTTGCTTACATAATGTCGAATAACATGAAATTTTCAGGAAACATTTTAAGACAGAATTTCTTATTTTTTTAGAAATTTCAGTTAGTTCCATGACTAACCACCAGAGATGGCACCAGCGACATCCCTGTAGTATTATAGCGCCAAGTAGCACTGACCAGGTCCAATTGTAGTTAGAGCAGTTAGGGCAAACCTGTTATGGCGAAATATCGTCAAATGTCTCAAGTTACATGAATGCGCAGCTTTGATTTTTTTTTTCATGCAGGCAAATAACGTGTTGGAGAAAAGATACTTGACACAATTTTGAGAAATAAAGTAACAGCTACTTTTATTTCTATGTTCTATTTGAACTGTTTTTGGTTAAATTGCATGAACAAAATCCAAGTTTTAATCACTCTGTTGTTACGGTCCATCACGTAAAATATCAATACTTTTTCTGTAAATTTCCCAGTAACTCCCAAACGGGAAGGATGTCAAATCCTTTCTCATTTTTTATTTGCGGCATTTTATGATGAAAGGTACTACACTTGATGCAATAAGGAAAAAGCAAATGTTTCCTTATTCCTTATTAGGATCAAAATCGAATAAAAAAGCATTAGTTCCTTTTGCTTATTCGGTTCAAATTCGGAACAAAATTGGAACAATACTGAGCCTTTAACAATAAATTTTGCTACTTTGCGAAGCTGTTCTCTTTCTAGAATGGTTTAACGATTAAACAAACCTGAATGACACATCCGTTAAGGGTAAAATTCATTTTGTAAACGTTAAATGGCGATTATTTCTGTACTGATATACAAAATCTTAACAAAATTAAGGATATCATTAAGAATATAACTTTAAACAAACTGTACGAACAGTGCTCCCCCTCGTGGTGGAAAGTGGCATCAACATTAACCAGCTTCTTTATTACCCCTATTAGCGTAGGCCTGATATACAGTAATAGGTGGACATAAATATTGGGTGATGCCGCAAAATGTGTAATACGTAAGAATGGAAATGGAAAGAGAGTACAACTTTAACACTTTGTGACGCTACACAAATTTTCGTATAAAATTTTACTTGGATAGAAATATATTATATTAAAAAATAACTTTTTTGCTGGGGAATTTCTAGTAGGCTATGTTACATGCGAATAATGTTACATAGCATATGCGACAAACTGGTGAGGAAGTTTTTCCAATGTAAATTTCATGTTAAGATGGTCTACATTTTACCAGAAGATGTATAACCTGAACTTCCGAATTTTAAGAATTCTTGTTGGACCATTGCCTCGTTTTCATTTGAAACCAATTTCTCTTAAAGTAACTTCTTGAGGCTGTGATAAAATTTGAATGCAAATTATTCGTAAAGTTCGTGCGAAAGTTTTCATTAATCGGGTCAAGTTGAGAGCTGCACTTAGTATTTTGCCGGCAGGTAGCGATGTGAGCAATATTAAGATGTTCGGAGTCTGAATTCAGTGAAATCTCCTTTGTACGACAAACTCACGCTATTAGAAAATTGCCGCTGTTTTTCATGATTTCGCCAGTGCACTATTAGAATTTCAAGTAAAATAGGAAAACGGATAAGCACAAAACGAGGACTTCAATAAGTGCGTTACATCGTGTAGTGGCATATTATTCTTCTAACACTCATATTTCCTCCATATGTTATTGCGTAGGTTTGTTTCCCGTAGGCATATTTCATTTAAATTGAACACTCAGGCTGCTTAAAAGACTGTAGATTTATAAAATAGGAAACTTTGTAACTCGTATATAAAGTCGCACTTCAAAAAGATATTTTATGCTTTTTATAGAAGCAGCATTTCAATTTTGTATATTTCTCTTTTATTGATATCACCACAATTTCTACTAAAAACTTGTTTCTTACCTCAAATATTGCATTTCTGGTTTATACTAATATTTCCCGGATATGCGTCCCACAGTCTTATACAATAGGAAGTAAAATCTGCTTTATGTGGTTTCCAATTGTCCTGAAAGTGATTTTATAAATTACGTCGCACTCAGGAGGACTGATACGCGCGATGCATGAAGTTATTGTCACGGATAAGAAAGAATATTGTCCGGGAATATTGTATTACAATTGATCACCAACCTGTAAACTAAAGATACTATGATAAATGTTGACTATCTTGCATATAGTTCTGATACAGATTTAAGAATATATAACCTGCACAGGGAATTGTTTAGTAGGTGGTAGATACATGGGGGTCGATTAGCCTGGGCATGACCGGTCTAACTACAAATGATACCATGAATAATTAAAGTTTCCATGAATAATTAGCAGACTTTCTAGTACCCGTGGTTGTAAAAATTAAAGTTTACTGCTTCAACCTGAGACTAACTATAGTTATATTAGTCTCAGCTTCAACTAGTAGCCCATCTATAAGAAACGTTTCAACATTTGGCAACTGTCCGACCACGATGAATTTTCTCCTAACTATATGTTGAAGTCAGTTTAATTTACACAATTTTCAGTGTATAGAGTCATATATATTTAATTATAGCTAATGGAATCAAATATGAAATCATTCTAAAATATCTAGCTAAAAACTTAATTTTCTTTAGATTTTTAAGAAAAAAGTGGTCGTATTAACCAATGCTATGCTAAACCGTATACATTTATTTTACATTAAACAGATCAAGCTCAATTTATTGTAGCAGGCATGTATTAAAAATACTTTATAAAGCAGTCTATTTTTAAATAGAATTATTAAAATATTTACACAACGAATTATTAAAATATTTCCAGTTTTTTTATGGGGCAGCTACTTAATTGAAATACACATGACACATATTGTAGTTGTTATAAAGAAAGCAGTGTCTCTGGTTCAATAAAATGTCTTTCATAAAGTTATCATCAACAATTTTTATCTTCACCATCAATTCGTATAAATTAACAAAGAAATATTACGTGAAACACTTATGTATTTTCAGTGGCAGATTTACTATCGGGCGCTGAATACGCGTGCTCCCCCCCAAAAAAAATGGGTAAATATTAATTGTAACTAACGTTATAGGTAAGACAATTGCGATATCAAGGACCACATACTTGGATATTCTCATATATAATTTATAGCTGTTTTATTTTTTTTTGTTATATGTTGGCCGCCTGGAGTAGCAATGAGATTTGTTTTATAATGTACCTTTCCAATAAATGGGCAGCCTTTTGTTGTCAAATTTGTGTCCTGTCTTTGTTTTGAAAGACCGAAGATATTTTAAAAATGCAGACAGGTCCCTAATAAAAATTATAACCTTATTGCTTATAAAATTAAGATTTTTTTTGTTCACATTACGATCAAAAAGGGTATCAGAGAGCAGGAAAAGAATGTAAAAATCCAAAATTTTATGTGAAAAGCCCCTCGTCTCCCGCTCCCCCTCCTACGTTCGACCAAGGCCTAGCGCTGTGTACAAAGCAATCCCACTCACTCTTCACTAAACCCAATAAAATCTCCCTCCTAAAAACATTGTTGGTTGGTATCTCTGTATATTTTACATCATAATGCTAGTAATTATATGCACCTTGTATGAATGAATAATCCGAAACAAATGTGCTCCCCCTTTCAGAAAACCTTGGATCCGCCATTGATTTTGTACGGCTTTATCCCCCATTAGGCTATCGTCCTCTTTTGTATTATATAGTTCCCATATTATGCCAACGAGCATGACAAATTTGTCCTTTAATTATACACTGATTGAATATTCTGATATCCAACTTATTTAATGCAATAAATAAAGAAAATGTTAATATTATTCTCATTTTTTATTCTATGTACGTTGACACACGGTTGTCTAGCGCCTAAAGCTTCAAGTTGCTAATCAATCAAAAGGGAAACAAGGAGAAACAATGTTATCGCACTGCCGGCCACTATAATTCATTATAAATGCGACAATTCATTTGTTATGAATGATAACCATGCACAAACCAGTACAATAAACACGGGCCCTGTCTAATATTCCTCGAGGAGTGTTTCCCAGGGGTGTTTCTTTCACGGATATGAATAGTTCGGAATTGTTTTGTTTATGTTAACTTTCAATTCAAGAATTTATGGTTGATGTGGGTTGCAAAATCTTACATCCGCCAACGCACTCCAATAGTTACACAGGGACATACAGACTAGGAAGAAAGGATAGGGGCAACTCCGGGGAGGGACATGCCCGGGGGGGTACTCAAGGTTTTTTGGCTGCGGGGATGTGCCGCGGAACCCAATCCAAAATTTATCTTGTGGTAGCAAACCCAATCCAAATTTTTTGAAATTGCAGGGTAGTAATCCAAATTTTGTTAATTATAAGGGTAGCAATCCAAAATTTTAAAATATTTGAGTATAGCAATCCATTTTTACGCAAACTGACTGATACAAACC
>JAOXYB010067967.1:0-10097 GCA_028565635.1 Phoronis ovalis
AATCTTCTCAAAGATCATCTAAAATACTTCGTTGTAACTCAATACAATCATTTTAGAACATTTTGAATTTTTTTTTTTATTTGACCTTTGACCTTCAAATGACCTTTTGACCTCAAGGTCAACAATGGCCTACCCCAGGGATGGCATATGTCAAGTATCAAGTTCCTAGCTGTAACCGTCTTCGAGATATAGCTTACTGAAAATTGGAAGAAAAAGAAAAAGAAAAGAAAAAGAAAAAGAAAAGAAAAAAGAAAAAGAAGAAGAAGAAAGAAATCGTACAAAACCAACAGGCTTGCTCCCTTATAGGAGCAACCCTAAAAAGCAACATAAAGGTAGCAGGGGTAGTTAATCTCGATAAATTAAACAAAATGTTGCCTGATTGAATTTGTTGTTGTGTATAGAAAAGAATACGCAATACTGAAAATTAGATCCAATACTCAGTTAAGTGAAACTTAATATTTTGTTTAGCCTTTTTGACATT
The DNA here is from genome assembly GCA_028565635.1 of Phoronis ovalis. Taxonomy (NCBI): domain Eukaryota; kingdom Metazoa; phylum Phoronida; family Phoronidae; genus Phoronis; species Phoronis ovalis. The sequence goes on from JAOXYB010067967.1 coordinate 482, forward strand.
AATAAAAAAAACATAACACGTGGGTTTTAATTTATAGGTATACAAATAACAATACCTGTAGAACTAGCCAATCCAGATTTGAGAAAATAGTGGTTCAAGGTTCGTTTACTTACCAGTCTAGCCAATGAAAGCACGAAAAAATGATAAACATATTTCTGTATTCCTATGTTTAATATTAGTATGTTAACAGCAAATTACAAAACGTATGTTCTTGTCACTACTTGTTTATTATATAGTATTGATATTAGTTGGACTCAATATATTTGTATGCATTGCAGAGATTACATATGAATTGCATGTAAACGGACGCAACGTATAGATTTATGTCTCTGAACACATCTACATGTAGTGGTGTCAAATAATGGAATAAAAATGATTCAAGATATATAGCTATCGCATTTCAAAAACTTACCACTACTGCTTGAAGGAAAGTGTGCTCGGCGAACCACACAGTTTCCAAGATCTGTAAAATAGAAACAACTACTCATCGTCTATTACATAACGGTGATATCTAACTGTTTATTATAAGTAGCATATGGCGAATACAGTATTGAACTAGTGAAATATGAATCGTACACTTAACGGACGAAAACATGGTTAACTACTCTCGTGAGTAAACTGTACGTATAACAATTAACTAACCCAATCGCATAAGGGTATAAGAGATATTCTTTATTACTCAAGTTATATGTATTTTTTGCGTATAGATATGTTCAGCTTATCTTATTTCCACCTTTTTAAAGTCATTGTCATGTCATTTTATGAAGGAAGTGGCTGTGATTTTATTGGTCCGCCTTTGTAATTAGCATTTAGGATTAGATTAACTGTAATACTCAAAGTCTTACTTAATGGTCGTTACCCCTTTTTAAATTAAAGAAAATGTGCTCCATTTAAGAGTGTTTTATGTAGATCAGAATTGCCATGTTTTCAAGCATAATCATTTGTCTTTAAAATGTATCTATTAGCAGTTTGCTAATGCTTGATAACCGTTTACCATCTAGAACTGTTCCGTGAGGACAAACAGGTGCGCACACAGTACCACTAGCTATAGATGCATTGCTGTAGCCCTTCATACAACGGCATTTAGCGTCTTCGATCATACTTCCCATGCTGTGGTATTCCAAATAATATCTAGATTCACAAATTCTCCTGTAAATAATAATACAAATTATAAACCAACATTTCTTTACAAGTATAAACAAATTAAGTGTACTTTTGTTATCCTTTGTATAATTTGTACAGAGTTATACATGAGATTAACGTATTAATTATAACTATAATGCATTATTCATTTCGGATCAGATGCACTATATGTAGGTTACATTTTTATTATAGAAACTACTCCCGAAATAATTTCAGAAAGCCTTTGAATACAGTACCTCAGTATGCAATTATCTCCAGCATAATTAAAGCTGGGTTGGAAGTATTCACTTCCACACGATTCACATGTGTACGTTCCATTCGACTGGCAAACACGATATCCTACACCAAATAATGAAGAGAACAATAATTCATGTAGTGTACATATCATTTTTTTTCGTGGGGATGTATCTTGTTACTTGCTTAGTAAATCGAAATAACTATTTTTTTTTAATTTGAGGAAAAAACAAATATGTGACTAAACTTCATATGGTTTAACCCAGTGAGTTTCAAAAACTTGGGACTACATTTTGTAGGTATATACATGTACGTAAAAATTGTTTACGCAAAGTATTACCTACGTAGTATATGAGGGGCTGTTGACTTACATTATTTTGAATTTTAAGTTTCAAAAATTTAATTTTTTAACCTAAGTGGCGATTGACCAGGTTAGATGGTCTACTTAGAGAAAAATAAGTTACAGTTTTAGATGAGTTGTATATTGCAAGAAAGGTATACTTTCGTTTGTCTATCGTTCAACTAGCTACAAATTAATTTAGTATAACATATAAATAAAATATGTGCCAATAGTATTCGCCCTGAAGTCAAACTGTCATGGGAGTGCAAATAAGAATAACTGTTTTGGGTTACTTTATACATGTGAATAGAAAAATGACAATGCATACTTAACCAGACTTTGTATTGAAGTTAGTAAATATGTGTATTATCTATTTAAGAATAGGTTCGTTAAGAGGCATAATGCTTTGCTTAAAATATTTTACACAATGAGTGTAATAAATACGTGATATTTAAATCCTATTTTTCTGTCAACGATTAAGTCAGTGTTGATATCAATACTTCCTTTATACCTTTTATATAGTAAATACAAACTATCAGTCTCATGCTGCCGGGCCAACAAAATGCAGGAGACATAATACTCACTGGTCGATCGGGTACCTTAAGGGGGGTTTTGTGACGACCTTAAAAGAGAAAATGTTTGATTTTTTTCTAAAATAAAACAAATCTGTAACCTTATGGCAATACTTTTGTACAGAAGTTATAGCTCATAAATGTGTGTGTAAAATAATTCGAAAGAGTTTCACTTATTATAATAAATATGATAAATAAAATTTGATGACAATTTCAACTTCAAGTTACCTAACGAAGCCCCCAAAAATATGAATGAAAGCTCCACCTCTTTGTCAATCGCCAAATCCTGGCCTGTCATTGGTCAATATGCTATGACGTTGCGCCTGGCAGTTATTATTATGGAGAAATTAAATTAACTAAAACGAAAAAGAAAGATAGAATTTTACAAAAATGTTACATTATCCATGACTTTCTCTACTTTAGTGATGGTAATTAATAGTTCAGCTATAATGTAGCGGATAAAACTAAAAATGTTTCAATGAAAAGGTGGCGAAAATTCCACTTTTTTCTTTCCCGAGATGAAATCATTCATATTCTGGGTCACATGGAATTATGCAAACAATATACATATTTTATGGGGCTAGCGAGGTTATCAAGGTATACGGTTTACTTAAAGATGTATGCCTGGCATTCGCATCGGGATCATTAGTCTGAATAAAACCTTTATAAAATTCCTCAATGTCAGCTTACACAGAAAAAATAATCTTGGGATAAGTAAAACATTAAAGAACTATCTATTTTGCTTGAATCCATTGAAAGCCGTCGATGGTGAATGGATTTTATGACGACATTTATTACACGACATGACCTTTGAGTGGGCGAGCATGCAAATCTTCATAAAACAGGATGTTCATTTTTTTCCTGAAACAGTTCTGCTCTAATTTACATAAATAAAGAAACACTGTATAAAAAAAATAAAAGCATTGGCCGGTACGTAAAACTATTTTTGGACGGGAAAGGAGTGTCCTAGGGTTACAAAGATAAATCGAGACATGTACTTATGGGTTGATGTAATTTATGAATGAAACAGACTACTTGGTCATATCACTGTTCACGTCTAAACTTGTAAACCGGTTTTAGTTACATTTGAGGTTACGAAAACATCCTGATATATAAATAACCATGTTTTTCTGAAATCACAATCAGTGCGTGCCTTTACCCAGCCCAGTGGGATTAAATGCAGCCGAGGAACACGGCGTGAAGGCATGAAACCGCGTCCTTTTGTAACACGTCATGCGTAACCACGCCAGTGTCTTTTGACAATGAATGTTTAAATTCGTCCTTATAAACTAAATGTGTAAATACAAAAAGTATTTTCAAAAACAAGAAAGGTCATTGTATATACTGATGTGACATAGTTTGGGACATGCTACTGCCACTTAAATATTATTTCTTGAATAACTAGCAATACCATATGCAAGATTTGTATTCCAAATAATTAGCTCTAGGTTTGGTAAAAACAGAATTGATCGAATTATTTAGATATGAAGCCTACTACGCATAACTCTGGTATGTACTCTCATATAAGTGACCTCATGTACCGATCGATCCCACGTAGTAATGACATTCGCTACCTGGATCCGCAAAGTCATGTGAGGTTCTTGCTTTGAATCAGTAAAAAACAGTATAAGCAAATAAGCACAGCAGGATATGGTATCAACGTGTACTTGCCAAATATTATACGTCTTCATCAACAGCACCCAATGAGGATAATTTTAGGGGGTTTACATAGCAAACCAACATATCTTTTACATGTTTCATGTTTAGATAAAACATTCGTTGGTGTAACTTAGAAGGTCACAACTGTTCCCCATTCACATGCAAGCTGATTTTTTTATTTTGCGGATTTAAAAGGTTTGTCAGCCAGACAGACGGGTCAGCGGAACATGTATTATTTTGAAGAACAGCCTTGGTGGGTGCTTCCGATTCATAACATTTTAGTTGGAATTTTAGTAAAAGGGATTTTATAATTTTATAATAATAGCTTACCACAATGAAAATTAGAATCGGGAAGAAAGTTTTCATTTTAAGTCCGAGCTCCTCTCAAAACGGACATCACCTTCCTCGAGCATAGAGTATGCACATGGAGTTCAGATAATTATCTTCATTCCGATTGAGCGTGCACTAGTACAGGCATCATTTAGTGCTAATACTAAGTGACACTTTTACATGCACAGTAGTCAGTTAATGAATGGCATACCTTTACTCAGACAACAAAGAAAAAGGATTGGTATTTCCGGCTGAGACTCTGAACATGTAAAAATATTTACTCATAGTGACTGAGGGGAATTACCTTACCCTATGTACTATTACATTCGGTTGGTTACTAAGGATCAAGGAGTGCCGCAGAGAGGATTATAGGGGTTGCTTTGATTTTTAAAAGCGAATTTAAACGTGGTTTTGATTCGGTCTTTCACCATTTTAGCAATGAAAGTAACGTTTTGTTTTATTGTCTCAGTAAATAGTGTCAGGGTCTGGGGCGCAAGAATACAATAAAACTAAACGAAAAAGGATTCCAAACAACTGTCTTTATTTGACTTGAACAATTATTTTGATAAAGTAACCGGGGTGTAACCACATTTGGGGAATATAAATAATGCAGTAAAACCAGTAGGGTATTTAATTAACACTCTTGGCGTTGACTGACACACTTATCGGTGTGAGGTTAACCGGGGATTTATGTCATGCCTGAGAAATATTTGTGGCCGTCTGAATCTCCTGACAAGTATACATCGTTGAATATATTTGGATGTCAAGGTGTAATACATGGGGCTATTACCATATAACTGCATTAACCCAGGGATAATCATACACATAATAATAGACGTTTTCAGCAAACAAGTTACAACAGGTGCAATATTGCACTTTATTTGTAAAAACAAAATCTATAACGAAATACCCATTACAATTTGGATAGAGTTTGCCGTAATAGTGCACATACCACGAATCACTAGTTACACACATCAATCAGTGTCATATTGTTTACAAATCAATAGTTAGCTATTTATCCGGTAGTTATATCACTTTGATGTTTTTCATACAGAAAATTGATGTTCTCATCCGACAACAATGTAAATGTTTTCATTAAATTATGTGACAGATAACCCTACATCAGTACCAGATAAATTCAAAGCGGTTTACATGCTTCAGTATTGGTGTATACCTTTCTCTTCTGTAACTGTAATCTCCTTTGGTTTAAATTACTGTACTCCAAGTTCGTCGTAACGAACTGAACGAATTAACTTACATGCTGGTATATTGTTTGTGAATGACTTTTGTTAGGTGTCCTGTTCCTCTGTTTGAAGAATGTGAATATTTCCTAAGGTATATTTCTTAGAAGTCCTACTTTTGACGAAACTATATTAGCCCCTAGTATATTACTGAAGCATACCAAATGAGCATTTCAAGTAAATAGGCGGAAGAGAAAGATGTTGGCAAACATTGCATTTGCAACCTTCACATTGACCTTTTTTTTCTAAAATGGCCGCAGTGTGTATGGATTCAAAATATGCAGTAAGCGATTTATTTCAAAGAATGAGAGGAAAAAACGTTATAAAATAGAATTCTTCCGTTGCAATGAAACAAAAAGATATATTCTTTAAAATACGAGACGTAAATAAGCGTAATATCAACAGGTTTCAAGACTTAGCATGCAATGTCTTCCGTACCTTGGGATCAAACTCATCAATTATAATCACCAATATTCTTAACACTGTTATATAGGACCAGCAAAGACGTTTTGAATATTATGGTATGACAGTTGATGAAGATCTTGTTACATTATTGAACCATGGACGTGGTTATATTCATTGGCACTTCATTTCATTCTTTCGGCTTTAATTATTATATATATTACTGCCGCCGCTTTGTAAGTACAGATGTCGCATACTTTCTTCATAATTAATAAAGTTTAATCTTTAAGACGTGCATACGCATATTTTATGTACTATGTGTATTTTCTGAGCTTCCAGTAAAGCAAGAAGAGAGACTACTGCGGTTATTGGGTATGTCAGAGCTGTTAAGTTGACAATCTACCAATCGTATTGTCTCAGTTGCCCTGTACAAAATTTAACTTTACAAGACAACGTTGTTTTCTAGAAACAGTTACACTTGGCTTTGATACTGAAAGAGGGGTACTAAGGAATGCAGTTTAATTATAGATATTACTATTATTATTGGAGAATCACACTGAATTTTTGCACGGAGAAAGTTTAATTTTTGGCCCTAGCTTTTCAAGCTGATGGTGCATTGGGTCAGTTTTGCCAGAGGCAGGAATGTTGACATCAAACACTTTACTTTTGGATTAGCAAAAGCACAAGTATTATTTTATGTACTAACAAACAGAGCACATACGGCTAGACGGGTATCTGAATGAATAATAAAAATGTAAAATGCAGTTTTGTACACATTTCAGCCATTAAGACGAACAAAGTTTTTTTGAGGAATGCCTGGGAAAATTATGGAACATTCACTGGAACTTCGAGACGACTGCTAACTTGGTTAATCCACCTCAATAACCACCGAAACACAACATCTGCGCCGTAACACAGTGAAGTAAACCTCATTGTTTTTTTACAACAAAGTGCGACTACGTGGTGTCTTGGTACGTGGTACTTTACGCCTGACTGTGTGATGTATTTATTTATTAATTGTGTCGTTACATACTAGTGTTAGAATTAAAGATACAAGTCATCAAACACAAAAAAATAAAGTTCAACAACCTTCATGAATTACTTTATTATAAAGTATTAAATAACCTTATCAACAAATATATAAATATATTGCGGTCATCTGCGGTCACCTAACTGTCATTCAGCTTTTCATGTTAGAAATTTATGAATGAATCAGTTATCACATACTTAACGCTATTAATAGAGTGCAATATTATTGGCTGCTTTTGATCTTTGACCCTGGGTTTTCCCACAAGAGATCCTATAACACAATGATGAAAACCAATGAGTAAAGAACATTATTTTAATTTATTTATTTAGTGTGCAGGATCAACATTTAGTTTTGATTACTCTAACTTAACCTTATGAAGCTAAACATTACGTAAAACAAATACGCATTAAAAAGAAGTTACAACATAATTCAAAACGTAATTGTTTATCATTTTTGAACTGATATGGTTCGTAATATAGTGTAAGACGACTTCTTTTATAATTATATTAGTAGGTCACCTGAGGTCAGATTATTGTTTGAATTTTTAACGTATAAAAGAGTCGGTAAACTTAATTTATTAACCGTACAGAATATAAAGGATTGTTTTGAGATTTATTTTGAGTTTGAGAAAATGTATCAACAATATTTTGTACTAATTGGAGTAAATAAAAGTTAGTTGTGACTGAATTGATGGGCAAGTTAATTTGATTAATATATATATATATAATTTAATTTAAATGTAATACATATTCTGGCACGACTGACACTAAAGACAAATTGTTGTTAATTCAGTAGTTGCTAAAGAGTATGTTAACTTAATTTTTCGTTTATCAAACTGTATTTAACAATTACGCTATCTACATGGTATTACATCCTATTTCAGCATCAAATACCGTTTGAATAAATCCGCATGTTAGTGTATAATTTAATAAGAGCGAAATGTAGCAGATATTTATCGAATACTACAAACACTGCTCGTTCAAAATATAAAAGTTATACGTTTTGGAAAACAATTTCAATCTGAATTAACTGTTGGTCTTAGTAAGGAAACGTGCATGTAGCACACATGGCATTAGATAACCAATTGCAGCCGTGGTAACAAATGCATATGCCCAATATAGAGCCGGCGATCGCATTAATCAGCTCTTTCCTGTTTTCCTTTTTTTGGGCCCTGAGCACCCAAGGGGACATCTGTATTCGGAAGTGGGTGACAGAAATCACAATTGGAAAAGGTCATTTGAAATGGCATGGCAAATCGGTCAGTTTCATGTGTATTTCTCATTAATTCACCAGGCCGTCTGAGCTTAGAGTTCACACAAAAGTTAATTGGTAAAGACTGCACGAAAAATCGGGAGAAAGCTTGAGACATAATTTTGTTTATTTATAACTGAACAAAATTTTCTACGAACAGTTTATGTACCAGAAGACACTACGTTACTATTGAGGTGATGGTAAAATCAATTGTATCCATAAACAAGTGTGTTTTGATTTAGACCACGACTAGTTTACACAGCCTCTCTTGCTCACAGTATATCCTGCAACTAATAGAAAAGTTCAAGAACTATTTATGTAACACATTCATACCATCCCCTTTTCATCATAATATTCCTTAAAAGTTTCTCTTACAATTTCATTATTAATATCTGGCAACTGGCTTAATTCTTCAACTAATACTTGAACTGTTGCATTTTCCCCTTCTTTTTCCCGCCAATGCTGCAGCATAGATACACTTTGTATTGATATATCGGACATATTAATGCAGTAAAATTTATCTATGTCCGATCTAGAGTATTGTAACCTGTACGCCAGTAGCCGCCATGTTGCACCCAAGTTTTCACCTATTGTACTAGCTTGTATTCTTGTAACCAAAATTTGACCACTCGATGGCCGGATGATTAAACTTTGACATTTTAAAAGAGTTCGATTACAAAGATTTCTTCCTTTGTGTATTTTGTAATAAACAAGTGCTGAAGTAACTATGATTAGCGCAATAAATACTATTGCTATTGGAAACGTAATGTCCATGTGTGTGTACTTGTCTACATGCTTAACCAAGATGGCCGAGTTCGTGACCGTTAGCAGCGGCTCAATTGAAGGTGATAACTCTTCGTGGATAGTAGAAGTTGTAGATACATACCAGGTTGTGCCTAAAACAAAACAAAAGAAATAACAGATTCCACAAAACTTTTGGTTAAAGCTTTCCGTACAGTGCTACTGCATTGCAAATAATCACTAATAAGCAAATGTCCATCACTTGTTATTTTGATGACATGGTATCAGTGTACAACTTTTGCCGTTTGTCTTTCGCAAACAGATATAATAAAAAAAAAGTAAAATAAGCTAAACTAGATAGAAACTAAATTACCACAGCAGAGTACATAAAAATGTATGACAATTTTATAGCATCTTTGGCTCTACTGGTTACACAGATATGAAGGCAGCAGACATGCTAATGTATGTGAACTTAAATAAGTATGCATGTGCATCACAAACAGATATTGGATTTTATAGAACAAAAACATTACTTACCAATCTATTGTATGCAAGAAGATAAAACAATCAATACATAAAAGTAGCATACATTTAAATATTCCCGTAGAGAAACTCTATCCAATTGGAAAAGAGTAGACACTTATATAACGAAAAATTGTTGTACTGGTACTGG
>JAOXYB010067978.1:0-10095 GCA_028565635.1 Phoronis ovalis
GTACACATGATCTGGGTGTTTTATTCCAATTTCCGTTGTACATAATATTCATGTTGTACAACTACAAATAATTATAATTAGTGTATAGTAGTATTGATGAAGTACTGAAACGAGTTAAATATTTGATCAGGAGTGTTGTATCCATGTATTGTATAATGTATTGCAGAAACTGAATGTGAATGGCCGGATGATGAAATCGGCAAGAGAAGAAAACGATTTTGCAATAAAATTGAAGGTTATGGTAGCCTTTGTGATTGCTCTAACCCTGCGCCACTGGAGTTTCACCCAGAACCTGTATGTTGGCTCATATTGTAGATACATGCTTGATTATTGTTTCCAAATGTTGTTTAAAGTCCTTTGATTATATGTCTGTTCCTCGTGCCTCAAGCAGCTTGAGTCTTATCCAGTGATTAGAACCACTTCATAAATTGTTTTGAGTAGTAATCAGTTTTGTCTTAAATCAGCTGAGGTGCAAGATCATCTACTCATAAGGTGTAATTAATGATTATTCCATATTGTACCACAATTTGGTATAATTTACAAGCTTGTACCAACTTTAGTTAATTTGCATGTTTTTTATTTTCAGATTCCTAATAATAATCTCATTGGCATCCCTGTGGCAGTTATTGCTGGTAACAGACCTCATTATTTATACAGGTAAAATTCTCTTAATTGTCTGAAACATTAAACATCTTGTATTTGTTCCTTATTACCTATAATCATCAGCACAAAATTTGCTTCTTCAGAGCCTCTCAATTGAGTAGAATAATTACCTTTGAATATTTGACACTTGATGGTGCCACTAGTTATGAACCAAAAGATTCCCACAACTCCGCTTGATTCATGCCCAAACAATGAAATTATAGAAATGTTTGGATTTGTGACAGGTGACATCGAAGTTGCATACGAATTGGAACCGTTTCAACAGAAGAGAAGATTGAAGTGGATGAAACATTTTGCTATAAATGATATGTAAATAATATTCGTAATTTACTACTCTTGTAATTATTCTTGGTGCTTCTGCTTTCAGAACCTTGAGAACACTTCTGCAAGCTAATGGTGCTGATCCAAAAATGACTACAATATTCATAGATGGCTATTTCGAGGTACTAATTGTTCAGTTACAGCATATTGAATAGGTTATGTGATCCCTTAGTCAACTGCAACATGGTTATCAAATAAACACAAATAAATTATTTTAATCTGTCATGAGTGAAATGTTTTGGTGAGTTTTTCAATCAGAAGTAGAAAAGTTGGATTTATTAATTATTTTTTATAATTAAGTCACCATCAACAGTTGACAGTTTTAATAGTTTAAATAATGTTTGGTTTTAGACTCCATTGGAAGTTGCCAGATTATTTGGTATGAAAGGGATCCAGCACACTCCACTTGGAACAAAGAATGGCAGGATATGTCAACATTATAAAGCCAGTCTTACTGGAATTTTTAACCTGTACCCTGTAAGTTAATTAATTGTCAGTGTTAATCAGTGTCCTGTGCTACATGAATAAATAGCATATATAATGTCTTATTTTTCAGCAATATTAAAAGTTTACTAAAAGGCCAGATTTCTCAACTCTGTTGAAATCAAGGTTGAAGGCATTGTAGTATAATATACATTTTAGTGTTTGTATTAGTTATCTTGATTGAAACAAAAATATCCATAAGGGACGTAATTTTACTATCACACATGTAAGTAGTGAAAGTAGAAATAAAATGAAAGAGTTGCCTGTAACATGCATGACAACTTATTTTTTCAGAATGCTAAATATGCTATAATTATAGAAGAAGATTTAGATGTCTCACCTGATATTTTGTCGTAAGTTAATTTCATCATTATTCCTGTGGCATCTTCTCCAATCTACTTAGCTATTTAATTTTAGTTCTTCTCTGAACGATCAATTGAAAATGCTTGACTGGACAAAGAAAGTGTACAACCCTCACACTTTGACTAATAGTCTTATGCTGACTGTTCATTAACAGTTGTTTCATTTAATAATAACAAAGACAGCTATGTTGTATGTTATGTTTCAGGTACTTTAGCCAGACCATACACTTGTTAGAGGAAGATCCAAGTGTATACTGTATATCAGCATGGAATGACCAGGTAATTTGGTTAGTCCTAACAAACATAACAACCCTCAAAGCACGAAAAATGTTCTTCTGCCTTAAACAGTTAGAGCTTATCAGTTTGCAGGTCCACCAGTAATAAACTGATCATCATCAGTCATCAGCTGGCTGCTAGACAGCAGTAGCTCACCCAGTACTTTCATGCCACATGGTCTTGAACGAAGTCGTCATTGTTTTCTGCAAACGTTTCTTATCCAATATTCAATATTAAACAATGCTATTGTTTCTAACAGATGTGGTTCACTAGGGGCTGTTAGTTTATTTTCTCTCATATAACAAATTCCGTTTTTCAGTTTTTGCTCTATATCTATGTCTTGTACACATTTCACAGCAATGAAAAAGAATTATTGACAGCCAGTTTAGTGTGCTTCATTTTAGAAATTGAAATGACTTTTAGGAATCTCATGTTTCTACTGTCTTTTTAGGGGTATGATCACTCTTGCAAAGATCCTAGTTTACTGTACAGAATAGAAACCATGCCAGGATTGGGTTGGGTATTGAAGCGTAGTTTGTATAAAGATGAGTTGGAGCCTAATTGGCCTTCCCCAGAGAAGGCAAGTGTTTAATTTTGTTTTGTATGTTTGCTGAGTTACTTCACTGATTTTTTAAGACTTTTGCTCCGTTATCTTGTCTTTTAGCAATATTTTTATTCTAACTTGATTTAATTTGTTGTTTACTACACAACATGCTTTAATCAAATTTTAGAAAAAGAAGGACCAAAACATTGTTTTGACATGGTGATGAAACAAACCTCTTTATCACTGTCAAAAGTTAACATTTTGTCAGCATAATATTTAATAAGCTTCTTTGATTTGAAAAGCAATCTTCAATTTTCCTGTTGTAAAACTTTAAAGCAATGAACACGCATATTAAAAGTACCAAGTTTAACAGTTTTCACAGAAAGTTAATCCACTATTGCTTAATTTTGAAATGTTAGATTTTTGCAATTATTTTATCACTTTTTTTCAGCACTATGATTGGGATATGTGGATGAGAACTCCAGGTATTCGCAAAGGAAGAGAGTGCATCATTCCTGATGTTTCACGAACGTTTCATTTTGGTACAAAAGGCCTAAATATGAATCCTTACTTCCATGAATTATATTTTAAGAAACATACTCTCAACAGAATACCAAATGTAAAGTTAAAAGATGTTGACAGGTGCGTTCACCAGAATTATTTTTTTGTGATGATGTTGAAGTGCCTTATAACAAAGCAATAGTGATGCATTTTTTTTTTTGGACAATGTGCAGTAATGTTTATGTATTCGCAATGAATGGTCACTTGTTGTTATTAATTCTATTGACATAAATTTGCTTCTAAAAGGAAAAAGGAAAAGCTCAAGCTTATTACTATGTCCCAAAATTCTCTGAGCATTATCAACATCAGTTATGGCATATTTGTCATGAAGGAACTGATGTATTGTTAGCTTTAATGTTCTTTCCCAGAGGGTACTGGTCAAAAATGTTGGTAAGTATGTGCATAAACAACTCTGACCTTGTAATTTACCCTGTCGTTACTGAAAAAATATGAAACGTATGCCCTATTGTAAATAACTTGACCAAAATAGATACCTAAATTGTAAATTATATACCCTGTGGTAAATAAATGTGTGAACCTTAATTTTTCATACCTGTTGTAAATGCATTTTGCAAGAAATATACCCCATGGTAAACAAACAATTTTTTGAAAATGTACGCTGTGGTAAATATCCACCAAGAAAATTATACCCTGTTGTAAATAAGTTTTGAGAAGCCCGAAAAACATACCTGTTGTAAATGGCGGAGGTGAAAAAAAGGAGGCCTATTGGCGGAACATGTATATTGTGATTTTGGGTAACAGAACCCCCCCCCCCCCCTGTGTTCTTTACATAGATGGATTCAAGGCTCTGTTTCCAGAGGATTAGTAGTTGTTTTGGTCAGACTTTAGTCAAAACCTAAAATTTCTAGCATATATTGTGATGTTTATCATTCTGATACTGTTTTAGAATGACCAAAGATAATTATGAAGATTTGATGAATGATCTCATCCGTAGTGCCATTGTACCTGACCATTCAAAGTCTCCATGCGATGACGACTTTATTCCAGATACACAGGATAAAACTTATGTGCTATATATAAAAATGGATCATTCCACAGACTTCAATACATATAAACAAATAGCAAAGGTGAGTTTATTGAATTGGAAGCTTATTATTATGTTTCATGTAGAATTTAAGATTATTTCTAGAGGAGATCATTTTATAGCTATCACTGTTGAAATTAGAAGCAATTACGGTAGAAGAGTAGCTCGTCTCCAAATCTCAATATTTTAAGTTGTGTATTGTATTTTAACATAGAAATTTCTTGAAAATCCAATTCATATAAGACATTCGTCTGCTTGTTCTTCAAAATTAATACAATTTGTGTTTTTGCCTCCTGTAGTGCCACCATATATGGGATTTAGATATAAGAGGATTTCATAAGAGTATGTGGCGGATGTTTGTCAAGGGTAACCAGTTTGTTATTGTCGGTGTGCCAGCATCCGAATACACGTAAGTAGCCATAGTGCTTCAGAATTTAGTAATTTTCAGTGTAAATATTTTCTGCAATTTATTTTTTTGAAACCAAATTTTTAAGTGTATTATGCATTCCAGTAAATTCCAAATTGTAATTTTGGTGCTGCATTTTTTTTACCAGACAGAAGTTGTGTAAAAATTGAATTCGGCACTTTTTCATTTATGCTAATTTTTAAATTAACTCTGACTGTAGTGAATGTACTGACAAAACAATAATTATTTGACATGTTTATCGTTTATTTTGCAGGAAGCACAAGCCAGATGATGTAACTCCTGTCTTCATACCAGAACCATCAAAGAAACCTAAAAGTAGATAGCCTTATGAGTCAACAGAAACCTGCAAAATACAGAGTAGTGTGTAGTTTAGACAAAATGCATGTAATTCACTCCCACCTCAGAATTTTTAAACTTAAAAGCTGAAAGGTCTACAATGGAGTTTCTTTCATAACATCATGTCATCTTATATAAATAAATTCTATATGGAGGCAAGGATGGTATATATATGTTCAGCAATATTGCTTCTATTTTATGTTTAGGGAGTTATTTCGCTTCTATTATATAACAGATCTCTATCCAATATAGGAAATTATCTAGTCTACATACAGGCAAAAATCTCTGATCAGTTTTGTTCTTCTTTTATCACAAGTACAAAAGGTTTATATTTTACTGGTTCTATGCAGTGGTTACAGACAATATTAATCTTCTGTTATTAAAATGAGCTCTGCTTTTGTATGAACGCCCAGCATTCTACATTTAATTTTTTGACCATGCTTGTCAAAAGAATGTTATTGATATGCATGAATGACTAAAGAATAGAATCCAAATAGTATTTTTTGCCGACAGGCTTCATGTTTTGCAGTCAATTATTGTCATTCATTTTGAGTGTCTTTCAAGAGTCTAGTGTGTATATTTTTGAAATTTGTAGAGTACTGCTTTATGGTACAGTTTTTGTATAATATGTAAATAAGTATCTGGTTGTGTATATTTGTCACTAAATTATGAAAAATTGTGATTGTATAGTAGAAAATATACTGATTGTGACAATGTGAAACACTTGGGGTATAAAGTACACACCTTCAGTTGCACCCCATTTCTGATAATGAACCATATGTATCAGAAACAGCTGTGGAACTGAAGGTCTGTAGTTTACTCAGTGTTTAAAAGCACTATATATGCAGCAGGACTATCAGTAAAGTCTCAGTGTGTGAAAATATATCTGCCCCACAATGGAAATACAATCAAGTTATTAGATGTTACTAATTTGATTTGTTGGTACTAATGTGGCTTCCAGTAAGATAACTGTTTAACTTGCAGTTCTGATTTTTTTATCATGTAGGATTCTTTAGGATGTAACAATCCTGTGTCTAGTAACATTTGTTATATTATATATACATTGGCACAGTAGTGGTATTTCTGTAATTGAGTTGTTGCTAAGCACTTTTGTGCCACAATTTCTTTCCTAAGTTTGCAAACATTTTTGGCAGTAGTAGCATCTTTATCCATGACAATTATGTGCCCAAAGTTTCTGAACTGGTGAGGTAAGATCTCATTAGGTTGTAAATTCTTTTTGTATAATTTCATGAAAATATTGAATGGTTGAAATGAGTGTGATGGGTATCATTATGTATTTAGCAAATAAAAAATATTTTTAGCTGACTTTTTGTATTCACAAGACACAATGCAGTATTAGTCTGCTTAATATCACTACACAGCCAAAATATGTATGAGACGGAAATTGTGATATATCTAACAAAAAGCAATACCATACCAGATGTGATCTCGTACATGTATTGGCATGTTTATTATTTCGTCTACAACTGTTCACTGATATTCAAGGTTAAATAACCATCGTAAAAAATGTTAATACGAGTTATTAGTAATATCTAAAACACTAACAAAGTCAACTCACAATTCACCGAGACACAAAATATAAACAGACAATCATTCAAAATGTAGTTTTAACTATTATTAAAATACTATATTGACAATAAGTTCCACTTTTAATAATACATGTACCATTCGTCAGTGTCCCCCCTTTTTTGCATAAAATATTTTGTTACAAAATTGTTGCTATATATATATGTATTAATACCATTTCGAGCATTTTACCCGTGGTTGTTCTAGTGGGGTCCTGTTATAAAAACAATATTGAAAATGTGGAACAAATTGTGCAAAATGATTCAGTATCACACTTCATTATACACATACTATAAATAAAAACCTACCATAGTCTAATAACTACAAAAAATATACACACGGTAATAAACACCTACCATAATCTAATAACTACAAAAAATATACACACGGTAATATTACATTATATATATATACAACATGTAAACCTACTTGAAATTTGCGAATTCTGATAGCTTGTAAACTAGAAAAAGTCCATTTAAAAAAAAAATGAAACCTGTGTATTACCTTCGAGCAATTATTCTTTAGCTATAACATTCAATTCTTATCCCTCCTACCAAGTATAATTGTAGTTCATTAATATTTCATGTACATAAACAACAGATCTCAAACGCAATAAGGACTTTTGCGTCTTTTTATAGCCTCAATGTTTTGAGCCTCTGGAGAGGTCTAGCTAACAGGGGTTGTTTGATCTTTGGCTTGAAGATGACAGCTTCGCTTTCATTGGTAGGAAATCTTCTGTTATAAATATCAGGATAGGTCTTTTGAAACTGAAAAAAGATACAAAATAGGTCTGCTGTACAATACTCTCTTAATTTAGGTTTCTAAAAGTGTAGAGGTCAAACTAGATGTTGTGGAATTTTAAATAATTAAACTAATCTATGATTCAATTTAAAGTCTTTTTTTTCTTTTCTAATCTAAACATGAAATAAATAACAAAAAATAATTATACGGGGGTGCACTGGAAAAACTGAAGTTTATTAAGATAAACAGAATCAACACATTATTGTATTAAACTATTACAAATGAAGAAGCTCAAATCCTTGAATCGTAATAAATAAATATGATTAAAATGAACAAAAAAGATATATTTGTGTCTTAAAACAAATTAAAACTGAAGCCAGCGAGCAACCCAACCTCTGAAAACTCCATATATGGAGAAATTGCGAGGAGGTTCACCCGGCCAATGATGTAGCTTCACAAACCGAGATTACTTTTGTTTCTTTAGCTACAAACAACAAAACCGACTTATATATAATAAATTAATTTGAAAATTAGCTGCCTTTCTGAAGGTGTCTGAGAGCTGAACTAAAAACCTAACACACTAGCAAGCTATTTATGGCATAACTTTCACACCTTCCTAAATTGCCCAATTATCACAATCATAAACCTCAGTGGCCTGAATACATTCAGGGTCTGAAAGGAAAAGAAATTATTTACTTCCTCAGTACATTTCAAAATTAAATACATTTATATGCTCTTCATAGGTTTTGTTTAGTTTTGATCAAGATGGACCAGCTAAAATCTTACCACTTTCATCTTTTTCTTCTTGTCTTTCTGTGATATATTCTTGTCTTTGATTATATTTTCCAAAAGATCAGCCATGGCTTGTTGGGAAATGCTCATTTTCTGCGTCTCATATTCTCTTGTGGTAACCTGTGCACAATAAGTGAGGGGTGCAAAGTCATCAGTAGTGTATCGAATCTGAAAATGACAGAAGCAATCCACACGTAACGTGATGGCAACACAACACGCAAAGCATCAGAGGTGTAGAATATGCCTAGCAGATGAATCAAGCTCAACATGCACTCAGTAACACAAAATAAATAGGCTAACATTGACTTGTTTGTTTACAACATACTTTTTTGTTGTATTTTGTAATCATGGGAAGCAAGTAATAAAATGCTGAATCTGTAAAAACAGGTATTTTAGCATACTTATTATGTGTCACCATGAAAACTATAAACAATTGCAGGAGTCAGGTGTTAAAGGCACAATTTCAGTGTTTACTCATCATTTAGTTAACTAAACATGTTTTGTTAAGTAAATCTATAAAATTATAATGAACTATAAAAATTGTTTTCTTTTTATCACCTCCCAGGTGGTTTAGGCATAACTCGAATGAGAAATTTGTTGTTTATTTCAAATTAGGACGGAAATGTCAGATGCCAAACTATATCAAACCACTTGTAAGGCAACAATTTTTTAAAACAATCATGTTAGTCAATTTAAAACAAATCATTCTTACAATAAATTTGTTCACAAGATAAACATTGAAATATAGCCTTTAATGCTTTATACTATTCTACCTGAGACTAATAGTCTCAGATTCTACAAACTGGTGAAAGAATATTCCACTATATAACAACAATCTAGACGTAAGCATTCTTCTTTGTGACATCATCTCAACCAGATGAAACATTCTGTGGTAAAAGCAATAAGTAACAGTGGGGTAGGTAAAGGAAGTTAATAAATTATGTAACAAGTTCAATCAGAAACAACAGAACCAACAGTTGCTAAATACTGTGAAATGAAAAATATTAAACATAAGAATTAGGTATTAAAATTAAGGAAATTAAAGTACATGTACAATTGAAGCATTGTTTCTAAACTAAAACAAGCAAACATTCACATGCAACCTTAACTGTACTATACTTACTTTTTGCTGTAAGACATAAAAACAAAAGGATGCTTAAGTGGAGTTTATATAGGAGCCAAGCAAGTGTCAGATTAAAAAACATCAGAAAATGAACTTTCAGTTTTTATCATACTTTGCAATTTTACTATAGAAACAGAAAGCTTTAGTTCAGCGAAGCATAACTAACAGCCAAAGCAATAGATATCTGTGGTTGAATATAAGCAATGTTCATATAAAACACAATATGAATTAAGTATTTTATTTTTGTAAATTTGACATAATGCTCTTATTCTTGCCCATCACACATGCATTTTTTGCATACAGCTTCATGCTTTTGGCAATATGCTGCTTACCATTTCACCATTGTATTAATCTCTAGATGTTAGACATGATCCACCTTGAAATTGTGCATTGCTATTACCCAAAAAAAACAGTCATTTTTCTGTATGCATCTTACCTTTGCTCTTCGCAAGTAAACAAGACGTTCCTCAATGTTATTTTTCAGTTCCTGTGGCACTTTCATTATCTCTTCATAATTATCAACCATGAAAGTAACCAATCGTAAGGCTAAGAGCTCATCAAGGTCAGCCTCTTCTTCACATCGTAAAATAGAGCGACAAAAAGTCTCCAGAATCTAAAATTAAAAGCTTTGAAATTACACTTTAAGTACAAACTTTAAAGAAAGTTATCCCAAGATAGTTTGCATAATATGTACATACCATCTATAAATTAAATTTGAATTTTAAAAATTCAACTGTTTGGCATCACATGCAAGAGAATAGACTGACATCAGTCGTTAGAAACATTGATTGGAAGATTTTTAATAAAATAGTACTAAAATACATAAAATAGTTG
>JAOXYB010068000.1:0-10093 GCA_028565635.1 Phoronis ovalis
AAAAAAACAAAATAAAAAAGAAAACAATCAAAATAAAAATTATAAAA
Source organism: Phoronis ovalis (assembly GCA_028565635.1). Classification (NCBI taxonomy): domain Eukaryota; kingdom Metazoa; phylum Phoronida; family Phoronidae; genus Phoronis; species Phoronis ovalis. Next base: position 48 of record JAOXYB010068000.1, read on the forward strand.
ATTAACTATTTGATTAACAAACGTTTATGAATATCTATTCTTCGAGCGGGGGGGGGGGGGGGGGGGGGGGGGGGGAAGGGGATATTCACATCTTATTGAGCTGAGTTCACAACCACAGTAAAATAACCAGTTATATTAACATGATGGTAATAACTTACTACCTGTTTAATGACACTTATTTCTGATGCAATTTACCTGTTGAGCATCTGAATGCTAGTTATATAAGTGAATAGTCTGAGTAAATATTGTGTGCTTGAGGTTGATAAATTATCTTTGATGGCAGCCAGAATGTGACTGCTTGTAAGTGTTGTGTTAATAACTGTTCCAGACTCTATTTCATTGTGTGATGGTTTTGGTCACAGTAGGTTTTGTGAATTATTTGGGATCATGTATGGAGTAGTCGCTACTGTGTCTGCTGGAGGCAAGTGATTTCTGTGTGGCCTTGTTACTTTTGATGAATTTCTTTTATACTTTGAAAGGAATATGGACACCTTTTGACTAGTCTGTGTGAAGTTCATGTCATTTGGGATGACATGATAATTGAGTTTAAGAATAGGAGCAACCAATTTAATTTGATGTTGTTGTAACATGTCACAGAGTCTGCTAACTGTTCTACCTGTACTTACTCCACTGTAGTCATGGAGATTTCCAGGCATTGATTTCAAGAGGGCTTTCTGTCAATCTCTATGAATAGAAGATTGCAGATCTGAAGTATAATCATGCTGATATAGTATTTTCATCCATGTGCCACAAAGGGTACAATCACACATTAGTATGAACAGCATTTTGTGCATGATGAGATTGTATCCTACTTTGAATAAGTGACCACTAACAAATTAATCAAAGACATGACAATAATAAAATGTCTCCAAAATTATGGCTGTTTTAATAGTTGGTTTGATTCCATCAGTTCACTGACCTATCGTGTGGCATCTGACAATGTCGCCAAGCAGGGTCCAGTCAGACTGCCACCTTATCAGAAAAATCTTCATGCTCCAATCCATAACTTATTTTAAGGAAGATGCCTATTTAATTTCAATGATGTGTCACTGTATTCATTAAATGCATCATTGATATTGAAAACCTCCCAATTTATTTCTCAATGAATTTGTTTACCTAAAAAGAATTTTATTACAATGACGCAAGTACTTGAAAATAAGTTAATATTTGTGAAAATTATCTTTTAAAATTTGTTACAAATCTTTAATAATGCAGGGTTAGCAAGTACAAGTATCATATCTGTCATCTAAATATGTTTTAATTGATGGTAAGGATTATCTTTTGTATTCATGTGGTGATGAGTGGGAACACCCTACGAATCCATATTCCTTATTTATCATACTTAACCTGTTCATCTGTTTCCATACACATCTTCTTAAACATAGTACACATTCTTTTTATTCAACTGTATTAATATTTGCACCCGGTTGTTTCACATGAAAACAACAAATAGTTGACCCTTGGGACACTTTACTCATGCAACCGGACACTGCTTTTGGCCACCAGGTGTCTGTACTGTGAAATCCACTCTGGTATATACCAATGATCTACTAGTGATGGGTAGAACTGTTTATTGTGGTAGTTCTTGAAGATAATATTTTAAAAACTACCTAGATTATTCACCAACAATTTTATGTAGATGTATTTAAATAAAATGCAATTTGGCATTCCATGGGATTTCCTGGTCTGTCAAGTGAGACAGGCATTATGTAACATGTTTGACTAATTGGAATTTAAAAAGTGTCAGTTAGTAAACAAGATTTTGTTTACATACTTTTCACTGCTGTAGGTTCACCATGAAAGTTATATAAAAGAGTCTCAGCTAGAAATCTTGTCGGTTTATTTTGCTGTTTTCTTTGGCAAGTGTTGTTGCACTATGAGACTTTCTGCAGTTAATAGCATGATCATAAATCATGCTACCTTGTCCATCTATGTCTAGCTCAACTTGTTGTATTTATAACTGGACATTGTAGTTTGATATTAGTTTTATAAATATTTTAGAAGCTGAATTAATAAAAATGTGATGCTTTGTTTTTTTAGATTATTGAAGGAGGTAAAGCAGATTATGATGGACATTTGTGTGTTGGTGATATTATTTTAAGCGTGAATGATGTTACATGTTACTCAAAGTCAGAAGCTGGACAGCTGATTAAGAGTGCATTCAAAACACTAACTCTTCAAGTTTGGAGGTGAGTTTCAGTTACGTTGCTATCATCACCACAGAGGTTTCTATACACCAACCATACCGAGGGCTGATATTATTTTTGCTTTCTGATGATATTATAGAAAATGTCTTGTACTTTTCTAATGGAGTGCATAATGGAGAAATAGTTGTACATAAATTCAATAATTCCATTAGGTATGATTATAGTGCAACCATTTGGTGTTCTTTGTTATATTTGACAGTATTTTTCAAAAATGACTAATGTTTTCTGGACTCGCCACCAGATGTCAGTCATAAACACTTCAGTTGTTACTCTTCAAATACCAACAGTAACGCATTTGAATGCAGTTCCTTAAATGGTGGTTTTCCTGTAGTAGTTTATGTGTATTTCTCCAAATTCTGTATAATATGACCAACGAAACACAACAATCTGACTTCCCTCTTTATAGATTTCAGAAATTATAAAAATCACTAACACCCTTACTCTGTAGTGTTTCATTTAATTGGTTTAAGGGATCTATGATGTCAGCGATTAGTGATTGGTGTTGTTAAGGTGGTATCATACCTGTACAGGTATGTCATAGTACTTAGGTGGTCTGGCTGACCTTCACTGGAAATTGGCCAGGCTAATTTTTGAAACTGGAAGATTCTCCTGGGAAGAAATGCTTTCAAAACTTTTTCACACTTATTTTTTTTTGCATGTTCAGGATATTGTTTAAATTAACCTTAATTTCAGTTAGAAAAGATGTAATTAGTTTAATCATATGTTATGATAAGTTTCATATTTAATTTAAATAAAGAAATACTTTGAGTTGGTTTATAACACCTTGGGAGCCTCACGTAGAAGTTTCATATAACTAGAGAGATTTTAGATAAAATATCCCTACCACAAAATCTCCCATAACAATATAAATAGTACAGTTACAAGGTTTCTTTACTCACTGGGCTTTGTTGGGGGAAAATAGTGCTGGCAAGATTACACTATTGGATGTAGCATGGGTGTTTTTGTCAGCAAGTAAGTCATTTTTGTAGTCTCGAATGGTACATAAATTCTACTTAGAATTTACAACAAAATGTTCTACTTTATTACACAGTTATGTCCTTATACCTGTATGTCAAGGTATATACCAATAACCTTTTATACCATAACAACTCAAAATACAGTATGAAAAATTGATGTGGGAAAATAGTGCATAAGCTAGATATAAGGACTTTTATAGCACTACGAATTTCTCAAAACATGGGTAGATAAGTAAATACATGCACATACACACACACACACACACACACATTAGTTTTTAAAGACCTTAGGTTAAGAGTATGCTGTAATTACGATAATTACGAAGATGCATAAATATAAACAACTGGTCTGGAAATGCAAACCAACTGAAATGTGTTAATACTAGCAAATGACTCAGTACTGCCCACATTATTGTTGTCAATAAAAAGTTATTTTGTTGATCTGTTTTTAATTTCATATTTTGAGCCCATTGAAATTTTATTTGGTATATTTTGTTTGCATGTATTGTAAACTTTAGCCAGTGTCTTCTATTACTTGTAAACAAATGATTGTACGCAGAAATTATATAGAATTCAATGCTCAAGGTTGGTATCACTTTGAAAAGTTAATAATTATGCTGAACTAGATTCAGCACCTTTGCTTTTCAGTTATTCTCCTCATGTGATTTACTATACCAAATATATGGTTATGAAGTCACAAGCCAAAATATAATGGTCTTTGTGACAGTAAATTGTATATCGATGCAAAAAACAAACTCCCATTTTAAGTGTAATACATATACATTGTTCATACAAAAATCTCAGAGGTTTGCTACTGATCAATTTGAAGCAGTCTTGTTGAAAGCATAGCCATAGTTGCGTAATTCATCATTGGTTTGACTTTTCCCAAGTGCTCTGATTTGCTAATTTAATTTTAGAAATTGATGAATCAAATTTTTCAGTCTGGGTTTTCTTGGAGAATGGAGTAATAGACAAGTAAACATTCTAATCCTCAGGTATAATCTCAAATAAAACATGTCTATATGTTATATGTCCAAGTGTAAAACAATTACTTTAATGCCATCTTTGATGTTTTACAAAGTTTGTTTTGCCGCCTTCATGTAGTGACTCAGTCTAATATACATTCCAAAATTTATATGACATGGTACAAAGTACATTTTATTTTTCAATTCTTTAAGGTATATACTGGTTTGTGCTGAATATTTTAATATAGCTGGTCTCTGGGATTAGATACTTTATGACCCATTAAAATATTAATAATACATTCTGCTTGGGGATACTTCAAGATGTTCGTATCATATTTTTAAAAAGAATGAAAATCAGTATTAAAGTTTCTATGCACAAATCCATTTTTTTTTTACTTTAATGACCTTGAAAAATATTTTTTTAAAATTTAAACTTGACAGGTTATCCTTATTTATTATTTAAAAAAAAACACCATTTGAAGATTTGTTAACTAACGAATTACTAATTATGGCATGTAAAATGTTTTTTATATTGTCACATCGTTTACTTGTGATAAAATACCTGGGACAACTGCTACAAGAAATTGCTAGCTTGTTTTGTAACTTCATTCTTTACAAAACTCTAATGTAGTATAAACACCAGTAACCTTAAAGTTTATAATAGGTAGAATTACAGTGAATTAACAATTTACTACACACTGATTGGTAATTTTATATGGTTTGTAGTCAAATTTTTAATAACAGTCGACACAGTGCAGTTCAGCTGCAGTTTGTATTAAGTGCCATTGCAGCTTTCTCTGTCAAAATAATGTCTAAAACATATTTCTTCTACCTTTATTTACCTGGGGCAACATTGTTTCAAGTTCATCTGTTTTTAAGTTTTGTAATTTCAAACCTAGTTTTATTTCATTGTGACATCTGACATTCTGTCAATAAAACTTGAGTTATAAAAATAGATTTTATTGAATGTGTTTTATGACAGTATGTTGATGTTTTCAAATTTATCTTTCTGCCTAATTTCACTTGAAGTCATTGGGATATCTTACCTCCTTTCCATTGAGCAATTACCATGGGTGCAATACACATGTTTATAATTTAATGTCAGTTGTTGTACTCTAGTGATTTTGTCATTATACAACAATGCGAAAACTGAGCTAAAAACACAGTTGTGAACAGTGAACGGGAAGTCTCACAACATTGTGAACAGTGAACGGCAAGTCTCACAACATTGCATACTTGCTATGTGTAATGTGTTGCACAATCAATTCTAACAAGTAGGGTGACGGAATTTCAGTTAAAATAAAACTTTAGACCAAATTTCTGTAAACTTCAATATTCTGTTATAGTAACAAACTAGATGGTACCGTGGTAAACCACGGATCTTGATAACTCTGGGCTTAATTACGGAACATAACAGGAAAAAAAGTCAGTGGAGATAATTGATTTTTAAAATATTTTTTTATGGTAAGAGGAAATGAAGATTTTTATTATGCATATATCCTTAGTTATAACCGTAAATTTATATGCACTTTTTACTTCGTTACCATTTTTAGAAATTATCTTCAGGCGTGATGTGAAAGCAGGTCATTGATGCAGGTGCATTTCTATAGGTTAAATGAGTCTTCCTGCTTTCTAACTTTGTGGTTTTGTAGTCAAAATCTGCACCTAAGGACGCCATGAGACACTGCACTTAATAGGGTTTAAATATCCCCCTCTTTTGTTATCAATTATCTTGTATTTTATTAATAATTTTTTAATCCCGTCATTTATTGACTTGCACTGTTTGTGCCTGAAGCTTAGTATTTGCTTCTCCCCTGTGAAGACCTTTCTCATCTGTGGGATGTGATTAACCATTCCATATCCATACAATGCATTTTTGAACATATGCTAGAGGGGAATAGTGTTGTAATCTTTTAGAAATAAATTTCATTATTAGAAGCAATTAGTCCTAAAATTTGAATTTTAAATTTACTCTAAAATTAGTACTATTTCAAAATCATTTTTTCAAAATTTTAATAAAGAAAAGTAGAATATAAATATTAAAATTTTAAGTTTATTCAAAATCTGGGTTTTCTAAATGTAACGTTAGCACCAGAACTTGGTTTTTGGCTTTAGGGTTTCGTCAAACTTTTTTAGTACATTTGTTTTAAAAATGTTATTTTAAGTTATAAACCCCAATTTGGTGCCTTGTAGAATACAATACTGTTCTTTGTATTGCAGGGCTATTTGAAATTTTTCTTTTCTTAACTATTTTGTGTATTTAGTCAGGGAACTAATTGACCCATCGAACTATATGGTCAACATATATATGTTTGTTTTAAAATTCATACTATCATTTATTTTATTTTTTTGTACAATTATTAGTAATTTGTTTAGTAATAATAATATACTTAACTGACTAATGTTGGAAGAGATTAGGATGCATTTAAGCAGCAACCTTTTTACATCAATTTATTTATTAATAACATCATTTAAGTGCATAAATAGCTTATTACTATATGGCAAATTTAAAAACTGTTGTTGAATATTCAGTTATATTTTTCTTTGATGGCTGTAGGCAAACTTTGACTAAAACTAACAAAAGCTAACCTTTCTATGTTGACATAAGCATATGATTGGATAGTTTATTTGACAGCCTGTTATTTTGAATTCAATATCTTGACAATAAAAGCCTTTAACATATTATCCATGAAAATGTGTGCAGTGCAGAAGGACCTGTGTATACTGTTACATTGGTATTTAGCCCTTGGAACAATAGGGAATATTAGTTTGGAGGTTTTTTTTACAATTACCTGATCAGAGATTAATTGTTTGACTTTTTATTGAGCCGAAAGTTGTCTCATGTGGATTTAATTGAAAATGTGGTAAAAACAAACTATTAAACATCTGATACTTATAAAAGTAATTGTCTGCTGATAAGACTAAAAGGTTAACTCCACAAAAAATCTCTGCAAAAAGGAATTCAGTATTTTATTTGCCAGAGGTTAGAGTTTAAATGTTCAGAACTTGTCTTTATCTAACTTATAAAGAGGTCTGGACAGGTATTGCCGTTATCTTATGAACAGACTACCTGTTGTTTGCTTGGGCCAATCAGATTGTAATTTGTTTGTGGTTGATGGTTGAATCATCTTCTTTGTATGTTATGTCTGATCAGTTCTCAGTAAATTATTGACACAGCAGGACTGTGTTGGATATACTGTAGCTGTCAGGCTTTGCAAGGTGGAGAATATCTGGTGGAATGATTTACTACATTGTTTCTAGTAAACTGAAGAATAAGGAAATAAATGTCTTGACATAGTTACAAATCTTTGAAGACATTTTTATAACTGATTACCTGACAGGAAAAGAACAGGAATAAAGCATATAAGAATTACAAATTGCATCTAATAACTTGGAAGTAACGAGTTTTTTATGACATGTAATTTTTTAAATCTGGGTTCACATTTAATATCTGGGACCTTGGAAACATGATGTCTTCAGGAGAAAAAACAGAGGGACCAAAACCTGGGTTTGTAGCTCGGATGAGGAACAGTTGGGCTGCTCTTCTCTCCAGGTAGGTACTAGTAGACTATCAGGTAATGTCTTCAGTCCACCTTTTCTTTCAGGCCAAATTACTCTTTATCTGCATGCAGTGTCATTGCAAAGGCTTGGTGTAGTATGTTAATGTTTGGTATCTTCTTCTCTGTAAACTAAAGTTTGCTTGATTTGTCTGTGGCACTGGACACTGATATTTAGAATTAAGAATGTGACAAATAATCTGGTGAACTATGGTGATCAACCATTTCCTGGGAATCATGCCCCTCCAGTAGCAGTTAAGAGATTAATTATTATGCAACTGGGTACAAATTGGTTTGTATTTCAAGTGCAAAAAAGTAACCAGTTTATTAAACTGTGTACCAAGATATAGTATTGTGGTGTGCTTCTTCACAGTATGTGTAATGATTGCAACTTTTTGCAGATGATGTTAGCTGATCTAAATTTACAAATATATGATGTAAAAACTAAAGCTAATTATTTTCAAACATGTGAACCATAGCGATAATGTTTGTGATATAGCCCTTGTCTAAGCATGTCTGTGCAGTGATAATTCTTTACACTTGTTTTAGACTGATCTAGTCATGACCAATGAGTATCAATGAATGAAAAAAGTAATTAAATGTCAAAAACGCTAATATATTGGATTCATAATCTTATTAATTGGAAAGTAGATTGTTTAAACCTTACGGCATAACTATTTTTGAACAGGCCTTTTTCTATTGATGTGACACATTTCTAAGCTATGCATCAATTTTTCTCTATCGATTCTTTACATGTGAATGGATTGATAATACCACAGCCGATCATTCCCAATCATTACATACTTTTATAATACATTTAAAGCAGTGTTGAGACTCATATTTATATAGCAGTTTAAAACCTACACAGTTTTCCTTTGTGTGATCAATAGAGCATTATCACTTCTGTTTTGATCATCTGAGGAATGTGTTCATAATCAATACAATGCTAGCATCAATACTCTGAACTCCTGTCGCAAACAAACCTTATGCAGGCTTAACATACAGGCCAGGAGAAGTGGGTGTTTTGGCTTTTGACGGTACATCAGTCATCATCTATTATTCTGCAGAAGATTTCAACAAATCCAGTTCATTTCAGGACACAATTCTAAGCTTGAGTACGTAATTTCCAGCAGTTTCTAGGAAGTTTCAAATTATGAAATTAGGCATATGAAAATGGAGAATGTGACTTTATAAAAATTTGAATGGAAAATGTTTGCATGGTTCCTTGTTTTGCCAACGAGATACATCCCAAATCGCATGAAAAGTGACAGTTTGGAATTATAGGTGAACCTCTGGAGTGTTGTGACACACAATATTGACTCAGTTGTATACACACACACTCACAGCATATATATTTGACCACATAATGTTTCAGTTCTTAGCGAAGCATCTTGGAAAGAAAAATGGAAAAGATAATGTGTAAGTGCTATATGGTTTCTAGTTCAACATTGGTTTCAGTAAACATACTAGTGTTTGGGTTATCAGTTGTAGCATTTTGTTAGACACAGCACATTTCATTTCCTCGTTATTTCCTTGTATGTGTACTGTTACCTGTTATCATGTCTAGGTACACACTCCTAAAACATGGAAGGAATAGTAGATGGTGTCATGATTTTCTAGTTCTACTACATTCATTGAAGTTTGGCCTTGATTTCCATGCATATTTGGGTTATCACTGGTAACATTATTGGACCTTGATTGTACCATTTCCTTGTACCTCCACTGGTCTGTGTTTATACACATTTAATTATCATACCTGCGTCAGGTGCTAAATCCTACCAATGATATGATTATTATCAAAAGGAATTTTGATGTAACACATGATACTAGTCTATATACTTTGGCCCATCTATCTATCTCTATCAGTGATGTTTGACAGTTAAATATATGAAGATTAAGATGTAATTCGACTGTTTATATGAATCTCATTATCACGGATATTTACAGGTGTTTAATACTTTTATCAGGAGTTTTATCTCTAAGTTTTGACTGAAGAAACATTCCGAATAATTTATTTTTAGTCATCTCTAATTCCCTTGCTTGTATTGTCTGTTGCTGTTTAGCAGTTGTAAGTTTTGTTTCTAGTGGGTGGTCTAGACTATTGTTTTTGTAACTTTGCTGAAGTAAGGTGAGCATGTGTAACAGATTGTAATTGTCTGTTAATGCAGTAAAGCTCGCAATACGGTTTTTATCGATTATACGATAATATCCGATAATATCGAAGGCATTCTTCCTATCGGCTTTCTCGCCACCTTGCGGATTACTGTTACTTATCGCGCATGGCAACCTTGCTACCAGCATTAACGCCACCTTTCGTATAACGAGATGGCGTTGCTAATT
>JAOXYB010068011.1:0-10093 GCA_028565635.1 Phoronis ovalis
TCACAAATTTTATCCAAGAGGGACTGAGGTCAGTCTACATGCAGGGCTGCACATTCAGCTTTTAATTATTTGTAGATGTTACCTACACCTTCAGTATAATTATTTTGAATTTATATTTTTTACTCAGTATTGAAATGGAGGTTTGATCACGTTAGCTTAGAATTACTAAAGAGGCATGCATTGTCATTATACTCGTTAATAATAGACAATAAAATTAACATGCGTCCCATAATAATATCAAAATAACTCATGAAAATGTGTGTGAGACAATTTACCTGATTCCACAAAATCGTATGGTATGGTATACAGGTATGGTATTTTATATAAAATCTTATGAGTATATGTTTTACAATTTGTTAGAAGTACGTTTGCAATTTAATGTTCAGAATTAATTCTTGGGAAGGGGGGGGCGCGCGCCTTCCACGCCCGCCCGTAAATCCGCCACTGTCACACTAGTCTTACCCTCTTGTTGTTTTCTTTTCATTGGTGTGGTCCGAAATGCTACGGAAGACCTTGTGCTAGAGCAGTCATCTGCACCATAAGAATCTACTGACAATGCAAACATTTAAAATTAACCATGCAAATAATTAAACAAAACTTTAACGTTTGAGCACGAGCGTAATTAAGGATCATCGCTTCTGATCAAGTAGAAAATCACTAGTATTAGCCTAATCAGATTGCATTTGCTTGTACCCAAAATTTGATTGATATCTTGACTATAGCAAAAGCGGTAAACTAATGTAACCGAATTTTCTTTCTGGCCTTAATATTGTATTATACGCATACTTTAGAACTTGTGCTCTAATTACTTCTACAATTAATGGACGTTTATTATTTAAAAAAAAAATGTGACATTTGCATAAAGAGCCTTATTTGTTCTAACTTACCTTTTCCTGTTTGTATTGCAACGTTTCCCTGGATTACAGGAGGTCTTGCATCAGGATAGGGTTTCGCACTAACAGTATCGATATCCGCTGACGATTCTTCTTTAATGAAAAAGAAATAGTGCAAGTCATACTGAGCAAGGTACATAATTTGCAGTTGTTGTATTATATTGTGCCGCATACACACATCACAATGTCCCGCAGCGTCTTACTATTATGCAGAAACGAGCTTTAAGTCAAATTGTGCAAGACTTTTGCGTGATTACTATCTGACCGTGGAAGTACATTTTTGGTCATTTTCATCGTGTTATCTATTAACGAAAAGCTTATAGAGAATGCCGAATACTTATAAAAATGAGTGTACGCCTCTGGTTTTAATTACGTAATTGTTGCATGCTAAAGTATGCTGATTACAGAGTATTATGTCAATATCACGTTAAATAGTATACACTTTATTATCACACTTTCTAAATTTGATTTATTTTTATTTTTATTGCATCAGGATAGGCTTCCGCACTAACAGTATCTGCTGACGATTCTTCTTTAATGAAAAAGAAATATTGCAGTCATACTGAGCAAGGTGTCGTATCAATTTAGGAACTGATATATAATGCATAATTTGCACTTGTTATATTACATTGTGCCGCATACACACCTCACAATGTCCCGCAGCGTCTTACTATTATGCAGAAACGAGCTTTAAGTCCAATTTTGCAAGACTTTTGCGTGATTACTATCTGACCGTGGAAGTACATTTTTGGTAGTTTTTAACGTGTTATCTATTAACGAAAAGCTTATAGAGCATCTTAATAGTTATATTGTTTTGCCGAATACTTATAAAAATGAGTGTACGCCTCTGGTTTTAATTACGTAATTGTTGCATGCTAAAGTATGTTGATTACTGATTATTATGTCAATATCATCGCACAGTCTGTGTTTCCTTTGAATGTAAACAATCGTTAGGTAGTTTCAAGCCTGAAAATGTTTACATGTAAAGCAGATATGTATCGTACTACTCCAGTAATCAATTTCAAGATAGCAGCCTTCTTCGTTTCTGCTTATATTTATAGTCAGCGCTCTCTGTTAACAGTGGGTATCACCTAACCTTTTTGGCTTCAATTCAGTTGCTATTTTTGAAATTTCGATAAAAAAATTACCTTGTTTCGTACAAGTAGATTATAATTTTGATATCTACAAGTACAAACGCGAGTTAACCATCACTCTGTAAATTAACATGTAGAAGACACTGTTTATGTTAGATTTGTATTAATAGTTTTGAATAAGTGTAAAATGTAGTCAGTGAAGGAAGAGCAGATATTGCCTTAACTAAAATTTTTTGTAACAATGAGACTTACTTAAAATATTTCAATCATATTTTGTACTATTATATTTACTTTATTTTTTTAACAATCATTACAGCGTTAATTGAGCTAATGGATCTGAACATCATCACTAAAGAAGGTATGCATAATTTTACTGAACCTGCTTTTGAAGAAAATGAAAAATAAAAAAAAAATTACACGTAGGAGTACAGAAAGACTCGTGTACAGGGTGACACACAATAATGTGAACGATTTTGAATTGAATTTTAACATAATTATAAACGCAATGCTTTGCTATGATAAACAACAGTTAATTAAAAATCAGTTATATTTTATTTTTACAGTATTTCAAATAGTTGCTGTAACATTTGGGTAAATACCTTCATGCTCTTTTTACGGCCTCGATTTCGTAGGTAAAAGAAGGCTCCATAAAATAAAGATAGCTTATGAGCAATATCCTTGTGCCAATCAAAAACAGAGTGCAAAAGCAAACTTAAGTGTTTGACCTGTGACCTTGATATACCACGTTATACGAAAACAACTATATTGAAATAGTGTTAACATACAGTGAATTACCGGGCAATTTATTCCATGGAAGAAATTACAGAAAATTATTTCGGCAAAAAAATCCCACTTGTTGATTATGAACAATATTTATGCTGTGCTTGTCGAGGAAGTATATATTTTGTAATTTAATTATGGCTACTTGCTAGTATAGGCATATTCTGTTACATGTCTCTATTTCATTCACGTAGATAAATACTTTTAAGGACATTTTTTAGTTAATTAAAACCTGTGAACGTAACCTTCACATTATAATAAAGACTTGAAATACATATTAAGCATAGGCCACAAATCGTGGATAGGCTTATTATTATTTATTATTGTAATATAAACATTGATCGTAGCAATACAAAACTTTTTCTATAAAACCAGCAAATCTATGCAAAACTACAGATCACAAAAACAAATTTGCAAGATGGTTGAATCAACCAACTTCCCCTCAGGCACGAATGCTTTCCTAAAAATAGCCACTATTGTTGACAAACGCTTTATATGAAACTCTTATGTGATTACGTAACGAAAATCACCTGATGACTTTATCTTGCTTATTTTATTACTTACAAAAAAGCAAAATCGTTCACGTTACGTCGTGTCAACCTGTAGGTATGTGTGCATATGTACTTCGAATATACAATTATGTCAACAGTTCGGAAAATTCATTTCTGCATTTCACAGCATCTATTATGTCTTTAATTGTATATTGTTTCAAGTTAACACATTCATTTGTGTTATTTTACTATGTTATGTAAACGGTAAAATTATGTCCTTTTTGATAAATAAAAGTAAAATTTAGCTACATGTACTTTCAGTCATTGTCATAAAAAGCACTGTTTACAATGATTTAGCAGCATGAAACGAGATAGTCAATGCTCTCTTGTGTACTTCGCCTCTGTGGCTCGAAGTGTATTTGATACTTGTAGGTTCGGCTTTGAAGATTATGCATTACATTGTGAGGTGTGGTATAAGCATCCAAAACGTAATTACTCTGTAATTAAAATTCTGAGCACATTATTTCAAATTCTAGAACAAATGCGTTAAAACACTCATCGATAATCAATCAAAATGAATTAATTAAGAAAAACATTTCTGACATATGCAGTCAATAAAAAAGCAGTTTTTAATTCGACATTTTCAGCCTGCAAACTTGGCAAACTGAGGCTGATAAACTGCTTCTTAATTAAAATTTGTTAACATTATTTTGACGGGTGCAAATAACGCGCCAGGTGTTGATTAGATTCAACATTATGATTGTAAACAAACTGGATACTTTGTTTGCAGCAATTTAAAGAACTTACTGAGTGAAAATAATTGAATGCACTGGGAACTATGAACGTTTCAAGTTTCTAAAATTTTGATTTGACTCCAAGCTAAGCAACATTTTCACTATTTTCTGCTTTACATACAATAATTTAGCTTTTATATTAAATGATATGAAGATCATACTTTACATGTTCTTTATCTTGTAATATTATTTATCTGATTTTTTCATGAAACGTCTAATTTTGTCCAGGCATATTTAAACATATATAATTGTTATGATTAATGCATTTGCAAATAACAAGCAATATATCTGCTTTAAAATACACGAGCTTAGCTAACCTTGCCTGGATGTGGACGACTTAGTACACATAAAACGGAGGTCATACCTTTGGCGAAGTTTATTCTTTTCTCGTAATCTTTAATACGGTTCACAATCAAAGGCCGATTTATTGTTTCGAATAAGTATGTAAGCTTGCTGTAACCATTACACTTCCAATATACTTCTTTTCCTGCGTCTTTAAGTTCATTTACGAGGTCAGTAAAGCTCTTTACGTCTTGCAATACTGCTTTCCTAAAAAGAATATTACAGTACAAAAAATAATCATAATAATAGTGTTATAACCAGAAATGCTATTTATGCTGAATGATTTTTACAACAACTTCCCTACCCTAATTAAACTACATCTAATTATAGCTATCAGTAGTATCATTTGCCTGATTATTTATTTCTACTTGTCAATAATATCCTAGGCAATTACGCGTCCAGGAACTATTTTCATGTGGATTACAGACGATAGTTGCTATTGGCTATCTAATGCCAAATTTACAACAACTGGATCACTGTTTAAAGCTATAATTGCAATATTCTTTTTAGGGAAGGAGTATTGGAAGACGCAATTGGGGTTTTAAACAGTGATCCAGTTCTAGTACATGTATATCATACAGAGGGCGCTGTTGCGACACCGTTCTGTAACAGGCTGACTAACTGCAGATTCACAGGAGGTTTATTATTTTCCTTATAACAGTCCAGGCAATTATAGTTTTAAACAGTGACCCAAATGCTGTATATGTGTTCTACTTTGTTTGGTACATTTTTTTGCCATGCAAATTCACACAACCTTATTCACATCTGATGTCAGAGCATTGCATTATGGGTAATAACAGTTTATAATAGCTATTAACACATATGCCTGTAAATTGAACATGGTTATAATGATTTGTAATTACTTTGAGAATTCTTGTGAGAAATTATTCTTTGAAAATGTATCTGAAGGCATGATTTATATTATGTCAGTGACACCTTGTTCCCAATAAGAGTCATGTGATTTTTTTAAATGTTTTAAAATTGCGTTTAATTTTAACAAGTGATGATTAAATGCTAAGAGACAGTAAGGAGTGCGTAAATGCTTTGACAATTACAATTTTACTAATATTTAACATGTGCAATAAACGATGCAAATTTAATCTTCCTTGTGTTTAAATTTTGCTATTTGCTCGTAACTTAAGAACCATGCAATGATTTTTTAAATCTGTTTGAATCATTCATTCAAAACAGGTACAAATGCTAGTCCTTAGTAAACCATCATGGTTCTCATTTATAGGTAAATTAATTTAGTAATCTTTGCTTATTTTTTAAGTAAAAATGTATGAGACTGCATATAAGTTTTATTTTGATATTTATACCTATTAAGAAAATATGTTTTGAATTTCCTAAATGATGAAATCAGGCAAACAGGGAAATTGACATTCAATATTTATTTATTAAGTTTATTTCTTTACTTTCTATACGTTGTTTGAACCTATTTCTGTCTTAATAATCCTAATTTACTCTTCCTCAAAACGGTATACAAATAAGTGAAAAGGATATTCATGTGTTAAAGACTAATGTCACCATACCAATTGTGAAATCATTAATTCAAAAACAGTACAACTTTTTTCGTTAAAAAAAACTAATATCAAAATCCTAATTTTCGTACATAGAAAATATAGATCAAATATATTGAATAGCATATGAAATGGATTTAGTTAAAAAAGCTAATAGCAGCATGCAGTTACTGATAGAGTAGTTTTCAATATGATCACCAGGTGCATCTAGTGTCTAAACTAAAGACAATTGGCCACTAGCTTAGTCAACTATACACAAACACACAAACACACACACACACACACACACACACACACACACACATATATATATATGATTGCTATACAAACAGTAACATTTAAGTTTAACTCAAGGTGACACTAGATTACAGATTGCCAATTTCTGATGCAGTTTGTAAGAACTACACATCAGGACAGGTATTGGACATGGGTGTTTTAAAGAGCACTGTGCATTTTTATAGCTGTAAATGTTTGTTTGACGTCCGCACATTTTTTCGGGAAATTAAAATATTCCTCCGGGCAGTATACATTACAGAATTGAGTCGGCAATTGGGAATCTGATGATTCTGTAATAATAACCTTGACGCAATTAAGTTTAATTTCTTTTCAGTTACACTGACGGTCAGCATATATGTATATTATGGGATTTGTAAATACACTTACTGTAGGTATGCTGCTGACAGATCCTTTATTTCACCGAATTCTTCTCGGTTCAGTTCCTTTGATACTTCACGAACCATCTTACCATGCAGTTCTTCCTTTGTGGTCATGGTAATTTTTTTACTGAAGGTTCTGCCACAAATGAGGCTCTATGACAGATAATTATATTTCTGCGGGAAAAAAAATAGTTTAAGCATAAATGTTCACAATGCTGTCCACAATGCATTGCGTTTCGGTACATTAAAGAGGAAAAGGTTGGTTCCATAGCTTTCCTTTAAAATTTCGAAGCAAATGACAACTTGTGTCGAGAAGAAATGCTATTTAACGACTATAGATTGTAATCTTTGGAATGAGATACAAAGAATCTGTAATCTCTGTTGTGATTTATAAATTATTGCAAAGTGTAGCATCATTATAAAATATAGTTTTACGAGACGAAAAGCAACATATTTCGCGTAAATACCGTCTCCATATTGCCAAAAAATCTAAAGTACTATTTTTTGAAGATGCAGTGAGGATTATCCCTTAAAAATGACAAAATATTGAAACAAACAAATCAATCAATCAATTGACAAGCAGCTAGAATGCAGTGGCCCCACGGTTCGGCAAAAATATCGCATCAATGAAACTCTGTACATGGTTGGGTGTATATCAACTTATCAACAAACGTTGCAGTGATGTTCACTTAATTTTCGACAGTGACTGGCTTGGAAAGAGATATCGTATACGCTGATCCTGAATGAATCCATCTGTTATTAGTGACGTCTGGGCTGAATCATAGCCAAGCTTTGTTTATTATCTCGAAAATGTTAGTTAGCTAAATGCTTTAACCCAAGGGCCAATTATACACCGGTATGTTTTTTTTAATAAAAAGAATAACTCTTAAATAATTCATACCCATTTAAAAAATAATGGAATATCAGCATCGGTTATACAACATTTCATGTACAAAATAACACAACATGGAATTTATATCTATGTTGGGCCAGTGGTATTCGACCATCAAAAGCTCTGCAATTGTTAATGGGATCAATCCCACTAGTGAGCCAACATTGGGTAACATGGATCATTCCCACTACTGGGCCAATGTTGGCTCACATGGTTGGCATCAAAACTAGGCCCGATGGTGGAAATGTCATTGGCCCAACGTTGATATATTATATGATCGAATTTAGGGCCAACCTTGGGGCGATGAGCAGAAACAAAGTGGCCCATCGCCTCACATCCGATATTGGGCCAACGTAAGCATGGTATCTGAGACTGTAGTATTGACAGGGTGCATGATAATTTTTCATTCTGAGATTTCGGAGTTTCTTACTTTTATTGCGTAAATGCATATGTTAAAAACTTCTCGTGCAAACTATTTGTTGTCGTATTTATTTCACTCTTGTTCAATGGAAGGAATATAACGACAATTGACTATAGTTATGCACAGACGTTGGTTGAGAAGGCATGGAACACTAACGGATGGATTATCCAGACCGATGTGCACTATGAGCAATGTTCTTCAGAGGCTAACGAACATCAAAAGACAAGTTATATACTTGTAATCAGTACTAGTATGCACAAAGAACCATTCAATAGATATTCATTAGATTGTTCTACTTTATAATGATATTACAAATGTAACACCCTTTTTCTGATGTTTTTCACAAAAGCTTCATGATATTAGTGACTGAAACAGATTAAACCTTGATCAGTATTTGCTCAAGAATAAACATAACATTCAAAGGGCATTTTCACAATATGGTTTATGGGTGAACAAGTTATGGGTTGTAGAAATCAAGTTTGCCCCAGATTCATATATGTTGTTTTTGTTTCTTTTTAAGTAAATGAAACGTAAATGTGAGCAAATGAAACCACCATACTAATACAGTTAGTGAAATGGAACAAAAGAGCACTGGAGAAA
The DNA here is from genome assembly GCA_028565635.1 of Phoronis ovalis. Lineage (NCBI taxonomy): Eukaryota > Metazoa > Phoronida > Phoronidae > Phoronis > Phoronis ovalis. Next base: position 8,484 of record JAOXYB010068011.1, read on the forward strand.
TTCTCTAAATATGAGCGAACTTGAAATTGCTTTAAATTATAAGATATACTGCTATTGATAAACCCGCAAGTACATTCTAGTTATCCTAAGCTTAAACGCGTCTGTAAATAATTTGAATAATAATATATAAGTAAGATGAGGAAGTTATGAATAACCCTACTGAATAGGTAGTCTCGAGGCTATAGAAGTTTGACCAGGTCAACCATACCGAGAGGAAAAACTTGGTTGTTTTTTACACCATACTGATCGAGTCAGTGATCGGCGAGTAGAATATAAATACATAACAAAAACTAAAAAAGACAGGAATAAAAATTATTGTACCTATATGTACACACCCCTCTTAATATAAATTAAAATCAAATTATACATCAGCAATTTATGTACATACAAAATCTTTCAACACAATATTTTCTACTATTATACAGATGCAAACTGGCGTTCAATCACACCTACAACAAGAAATTTAATCTATTTTTTAAGCATGGAGCTGGTAAAACCTTGTAGAAGAACAAGTATACCGAACAAAGCATGTTCCAATTCCTTACACAACGCGCATGCGTACAAGGATGTGTAATCCTACATAATGCACTAACAATCCTCCATATTCATCTCCCCATCATCACGTACACGTGTACGTTATAATAAACATGTGAAACGTGATTGCTATAATTTGTGATTTCATTATAGCAGCGCAGAACGTTAAGTGCAAGTCATGGACACTAACTGGTGATTTCATGCGCAAACTGTTCAAACATAAGTAACATATAGATCGTCTAAGGATTCTATCTTGCATGGGTTTTACCCCGAGTTTTACCCGAAGATTTTACCTCATTCATCTTATACTATCGCTTATATTATGCATCACACTGAACTGGAAAAATGCCATTAACAAATTAAATTTATCGCAAAATATATACCTCATAATTCATATTGAAGTTATGCTTGTTTTCATGCATAGTTTTTAGGGGAGGGGAGTTGGAACAGCCATTAAGAATGTTTAGCTAGCTTCGAATTCCAAACAGACATTAAAAATGTCGTAATTGCGAAACATTGGTCCTAGTAGCTAGTTCAAATCATTTTAGTTTCTCTTGGGTTCATAAAGTTTCTGTTTTTAATTGAACTTACCGTAGTTTAGTTATAAGGTTCACACATATCTCAGACACCACCTTAACCTGACTCTTCTTAACCTGGTTAAGGCACACAATATGATACACTATCTATTCATGAACGTTATTGTAATATTTGATTTGTTAAGATAAGCTTGGTTTTACCTATACAAATACTTTCTTTCATAGGACACATTCTTCCCATTTTTTAGTTCAATAAACACTTCGTGCTGTTGAAAATACTTAGTAAAATAAAATATGTTGTTAAAAACTTGACCCCTGTTAACGTGCTTAATATCTACATGTACGAATGTTATTGCAATATTTGATTTGCTTTTATTTTTGAATTACTTTGTAATGCATATTATTTCCAGTGTTTATTACAATAAACACTGTGGTGTTGAAAATATTCAGTAAAATAAAGTAGGTTTTTGTTATAAGTATATTATATAATGCCATGCTAACTGTATAAATATAAATTATATAAATTATTTAAAACTCAAT
>JAOXYB010068022.1:0-10092 GCA_028565635.1 Phoronis ovalis
CTCCTCTCTCTCTCTCTCTCCTCTCTCCTCTCTCTCTCTCTCCTCTCTCTCTCTCCTCTCTCTCTCCTCTCTCTCTCCTCTCTCCCCTTCCCTCCCTCCCAACAATGTAGCTTAAAACCATGAAAGCTTAGATAAATTTATCGGTCACCACAAACTCACAGTCCACAACTAAGGGAGCATTCATTATATTTGTGGAAGGGATTGAATGATTTTATCATTTACAACAAAAGGACCACTCTTCAAGCGCAAAATTTGATAATTGGATAATTTAAATAATAAAATATCTCTACCTCAATACACAGCATTACACACAACTGACAACAGACAAAATGTTTTGTGACCTTGTTGTTATTAAGACAGTTGTTTACTTACACCTCGCTGAATTTCTCCTACCATTCCGTCCCAGTAGGAAGAACCATTGCTGGATTTGTGTTTAGCACCGTGTAAACCATCTGCCGAAGGCAGGATGATGTAGTCAAATGGCACTTTTCTCGACACATTTTTAGCTAAATCAGCACAGTAACCTTCGTATTGGTCATTAGCAATACGAGGTATTCCATTAGGTTTTATTTCCATGTTTCTGTACATGTATGGTTTTGTCTGGTTCACGGTAAATAAAAACATTTAAAAAACATTAGTTCGTCACATAGCTTATAATAAATAAATAATATAGTTTATTTCGGAATTTAAAAGATATTCCATAGATACATATTATTAAATACAGAGTACAAAAGATATAAAAATACTAATATCTGTGTAACAATACATTACTACTACAGCAGTATAGCTTTTAGGCTTCAAGAACTAGGTAGGTAACTGATTATATTAATATAATATACAATAACTTCCCCCAGCGTATCATTAAAGCAGATTCTCTGCACCATAGATTATTACCCACCACTAAATCAACCAGTTCGTTTCTACTACATCTTTGGATAAGACCTGCTGCAGATTTCCTGAGTAAGGCATGAAATGATGTTATGCGGTTACTTACAAACATGCCGCTAGCGCTACAATCTCTAAGTAGCCCTACAACCGGGCCCTACAAGCCATCTAAAACTATTATTATAACATACTCTTAACTTATTCATTCTTTGTTTGGTGTACTTACTCCAACATGGCATGTTGCTACAATATGTCTTAAACAAACTAATCCTGATATCAACCTAGGATATATAAAACTCTAAGAGTTATATATCCTAGCATCAACTGAACATTTAGAAAATTTCCTAATCCAGCTATTAGCTTTGATACATAATGACTGATATCGTCGCCAGATGTCAGCATCATCACTGCAGTCTTCACTTATAATGTGACCCAAATATTTGAAACTGTTGACAAATTTCAGTACACAACCATTTAAACGCATAGGAGAAATCGTATATTTAATTCCATCAGGAAAAAAGCCTTACATTCTGTTTTTGTTACAATGAATACAATATCATGCTCTTTTGCACAGATTTCACATATGCTTATTAGTTTTCTGAGACTTTTAATACTTGGGCAAGCCACTGCCATGTCGTCAGCAAAGCTAAAATTATTAAGAATAGCACCATACATACGACAACCTAATCCAAAGTTCGTTAGAGACTTACTCAGATCAATCATCATCAGTATACACTGCATATAACTTAGGTGATAAAATACTACCTTGTCGAACACAATTAGTAACATTAAATGATTTGGAATAACTACTCCCCCATCTTACACAAAAAGTTTGGCACTGGTACCAATCTACAAGAATTCTAACAATAAATATAGGTACGCCTTTGTCATTTAATTATAAAAAGAGTATACCAGTTAAGCAATACATGGCATGATATGCACATTCTCAGCAGCGGTATTATAATATGTTACTATGTGAATACATTGCATACGCTATTATCACAGAAGAACAGCATATAAAAAGGACAAGTAATTTATTATTGATCAAACAATAAAGTTGATAATTCGAAACAAGTAATAAATTACTTACCAGCACTGTTGTGACCTTAAGTATCTTTGTTTCCTCCTTGGCACCAGGTTGAGGTTTGTATTCAGTCGCTTTGGTTTTACTTTTGTAGCAGCTATTGGAACTATTTGCGTTTTTTGTGCAATTGTGTTTCCAACGACCGATCTGAAAGTAATAAAATGAATGCAAAACGTAATACGAAATGTCAAAGCATCATTTCCTGTCAAATTGAATTGATCGATGTCTGAATTTAATAGTTTTATAAAATGCATAAACATATCATGAGGTATTGTCTTTTACCTTAGCCAATGATGCACTTTTCGGTTGCGTACCAAAGACATCTATGTCAAAATTATTACGGTATCCTTGATCGTCTATAGTAATATTTCCAGTTAAGCCATCAAATCGGTGTACCTTAAAACATATTATTACATTTTTAATGAAAACAAAATCGACATCTGGTTGTTATTAGCCTTGAGATGCTGCACTATCAGAACACTCATGACAGAAACAAGAATCACAATAATTAGGTACTCATATAAGAAATTTGTTACCCTCATGCAGTGAAAGTTCACATACTATCTGAAGTTTAAAAATAGAATAAAATTAATAATGTAATAGTTTACTTTTATTGGATGATGCACTTACTCTTTTTAACTCTCTTATGATATCATCTCCATAAGACCAGGGTTCGGGCCTTATGTCACAGATAATACTAGTAGCTCTGTTATCTGCAATTCTTCCTTGCGTAAAACTGATCATTGCACGACCAAACAATGCAACAGCATCAGTTATTAGTGCTTTTTTTATCTGCAAATAGGAAAACAGAGTTTTACAGCCATGAATAAAAATACAGTCTTCTGGCGAGGCACTTATGCAAAAAACAAAGAAATGTCAGAATTTCTCATTTATACGATATACGTTTATTTCGAACTAAATAGTTCATATAAAACAGTCATGTACAAAAATAAATAAATCTACAAAAATGTTAAAGAAACTAACAAATATACATAAAGCAAAAATCACAAGCAAGTCAAAATGTATCACTCGATTTGCATAACCTATCAACGCACATTAGAAATAGACACGTATGCATGTACTCCATAGCGTGTAATATATTTTTAAACATTAAATGAAATAATTTGAAGAATACCGTAATTTTGTTAAAGGTCTCCTGAACGATTGCTAACCAGCTGATTTTTAATTTACAGGTGGAGTCTGTCAAGTCAGTATTGTTGAATCCCATACCGTGAATAAATACGTTGAATTTATCGCGTGTCATGCGAGGTGTGTTGTACTAAAAGAAATACATAGACTGTCAAAACCTATGAGAATTTCAACAACAAAAAAAAACAAATAACATGTCTCCTGCAGCTTTATTAATCACAACAAATATTCTATGCATACAAGTACGCATAAATTTCGTGAAACTTTTAAAGTTGATGGTAACATTAGTGAGCGAAGCATTTTATGTGTAAACGTGTTATAATTTAAAAAAAAAAACTCACCAATTTATTTAGCAATTCGGTAACGTCTTCATATGGCAGATCGACATATATTCTTTTTTGTATACCCGGTGTTTTTTTGTGAATATCTAGTAACTGCTGTAACATGTCATTAACACTATCCACTTGAAGAGTCTCAATTTCTATGGGTTCATCGTCTAATTCCTGCACTTTGTTATAAAGTTGCTGCGCCCTCATGAGACCTATAAAACGAGAAATCATATCGTTATGCTCGACTTCTTAGAAGGTAAATCAAGTAACAACTTTTATCAAAGGAAGCTAGAGTTGCTGCTAGTGCTATTGTAAACGTTACAAGACTTCTAAATGACCTTTCAATATCATTTTTGAACGTTTCAGCAAATATTAGAAATGTAGTGCTTTTGAGACTTTTTGACCTCAAAATGACCCCCTTGAGGTCTTGATGACCTCTAAAAAAATAAAAAGCTAATTTCTGCAAATTTTATACCATTTTGAGATTTTGAACTTTTGTCCTCTAGATGCATGATCCTGCGATTCAAGGTCAACTCTCCCAACTGTGAGACTGTCAAATTACAAGCCTGTTGGACTAACCCCACGACTAACCGTTACGACTTGCGGCATGTTTCCTTCATAAAATTAATTGATAAGATACTAAAGAATAAATTTCACTTTTTAATCCCTATATATTGTCAAAGGTTATTAAAATGATCTTTTTATTACCTGATACCATCATTTTGGAAGATTTCGAGTAATCCTAGATATCCAACATTTGACCTTTTAATCTCAAAGACTGCAATGGCCAATCCTGGGGATGTCACACTTCAATTGCCCTACCCCTAACCGTAATTATACATAACTGACTTGGAAATATACCTTGTTGAAATTTTTAAGATCAATACATTAATTGAAAGATACTAAAACTACAACATTCACCTTCTAATACCTAAATATTCTCAAAGGTCATCAAAATTATCTATTTGAAAGCTGATACAATCATTTTGTAACATTTTGAAAATTTTAGAAATTTTACTTTTGACCTCTAAATGACCTTTTGACCTCAAGGTCAACAATGGCCTACTCTGGGGATGTCATACCTAAAGTATCATGTCCCTAACTGTAATTGTAACTGGCTTCGACATGTAGCTTCCTGAAAAGTGGAGGAAGAAGACATAAAACCTACAAATCCAATAGGGTCGCTCTTTTATAGGAGCAAGTCTTACTAAGTAGGAAACAAAGCGTTTTTTAAACAATATAAGAATAAAGAATAGTACAATAGAAATACTGTAACATCTCTAGATCTTGTGGTGATAATTTTAAAAGTTGATAATATTTCTGTTAACTAATTGATAGTATTCTGTTACTAAGTCTTAACAGAAATCAGCATTCTCTTACTGCCAGAGAAGGCCTAGTGGTAGTCCAAAGCATGCATGACGGTGATCAGCAGGAATTGAGTAGCAGATCGAGAGCGTCGTTGAAATATGGGATCACAGAAATCTGTTACACCATTATTTTTTAGATTGTTGTGTGGTCACCTGATAAATCATTGTAAATATAAACAGTGTGGTTCCATGACATATTTCGCATGACGTCAATTACAGCGCCTTCATAGGCTGGACTCATTCGTATCTCGTATCCACTATTGCTCGTGCTGGCGACGTGACTATGGGTTATGTATGGCATGTGCAGAGTTCTACTGTAGGACTCCATGGCATCGCGTGATAATAGATGCACACTACCAAATATAGCATATACACCTCGAGAAGTCAATCTGCACACTATAAAACAGATTATATTTAAATACTGAGTTTGTTACTTCATTTCAAATTTACAGTGCTTAACAGTGTTAATATTCATACTGAACATTATCATTTCTTCCTCTTATTATTTCTACGCTGTTTTATCACGAAGTCGGACATGACTTTCAGCAATTTTTTTTGAAACACTGACTAATGTTATATGCAACTGGATATAAATCGACAGGAATTATTTATTTAGCATCATGGAAGTACATTTTGGTTATAATATTTTTTCGTACCAACCTGTATCAATTTTTACCATTTACAGATTATTAACAAAACCCACGATGATACAACAACAATGAGTTATGCCTATACACATACATTTAGTCTAATTCTAGAAACTATGGAAAAGATACTGAAAAAGCACTGAAACTGAAAGAATATAAGACTCACGAGCGTTTGAAAAATTAGCACTGCTTTCCACATTAATCATCAGTGAATAGCCGATAAGTTGAAATCGATTTTGACTGTTTTCATTGAAGTTTCTGATTGCATCTTGGAATGCTTCTTTTACATCATTTTCAGTTTCATCAAAAATTCCCCCTGAATGGCAAAAGAAACATAACATGTTATACATTTACAGTACATACAATTATAATGACTGTCATAAAATTGTGTTACTGTACGCGGTATATAAATAATAAATTAAAGGGATTTTTAAAATATAAACAGGCTTTTTGTCAACGGAAAAATCCAAATTGCAAACGACACAAAGAGTTCCCAGGAAGTCACTCAAATAAAATGTGGGAAATCATGCTCACGTGTGTAAAGGGTGTTTACTTGAGAACCAGACGCGTTATGCGGTAGGAAAATCAGCAATTTTAATTTGTATTTAACCCTGGTCGTGCTTACAGTCTGTTTTGCATGACAAGTCTTGTTTAGTATCCAATCTGTCTTATTTTTTGTTCGAAAATTTTCGTTTTAGATAGGTCTTACTTAGAATCTTTGAACTTCAGTCTTCATGGATAGAGTATAGATCTTGTTTATAGGATACCTCCTTAACCACTTGATGTTTAGAGTCCTTTTTATGCCCTTAAAGGTTGTATCTGCTCACTTATTCTCCTATCTGCCGGTAACACTGTTTAAGGTAAAAAAATGTTACTAGTATGTACTACTTACGGCTAGTAATATATATGGAAGCGCTCGCGTCATATTTCCCATCCGTGTATTGCGTAATTCCAAATTAAAACTTTACATCCGGGTATCCTTATCCCCCCCGACCAAGCTTGAACAGTGCAAAACAATAAAACCATGTGTACTTCCGGTCTGGGGTCATGGCTCAGATTTGATACGGAAATTGCCTGCTCCGATCGAGTTGTAATTTTTTAAAGAAAAAACATATTTCAAGGAAAGTTCCGCGTGATTTTTTACTCAAAACTCAAACAGGTTACTCAAAGTTACAATGTGTTTTTAGTGAATAAGTGAGCAGATTATAACCCGCATTTTATTTGAGTGGCTCCCCAGTTGTTCCTAAATGAATATTTTGCTATCGCGTGCTGAGAGCCACTCATTTATTTTGAATAACATAGTTGCTAATTGCTTTCATTTTCTGCTAAACATTAAAAGAAACCTTTCCAATATACAAACATCTAAAAGCATTTTAAAAATCGGTTTTATTTTTACTGCTTTCACAAAAGTGGGTTATCCAGTGCACAAGACCTCCCTAAACATCAACATCATTTTAAAATTTGCATTACATAGCTGATCTATAGGCAAGTCGGATAATGTGGTTGTGTAAGTGACTTTATCTTCATAGTAGTGCTTCATTGATTCCTACTCAACAGTACTTACTTGAGATCACAAAGTGAACTGTCATTTAACTGTTCTCCTACGAAACAAGATTAATCAGTTTTATTCCTTCGAGGTATAAGCTGTTAAATTACGCAGCTGCTTCGGAAATATGTATCCAGATTTTAGAAGTTTGTAGAAATTAGTTAAAGCACACGATACGTTCTAAATTGTTCTAGATAAAAAAACACACTTTCTGCGCGTCACAACGTAAAGCATTAATACCGTTGGGGCAGAATTACTGTTGCTTTATTGAATCTTTTAAACGAAACTCTGTTCACAGCCTCCTTTTTCACAACCGCATTTCTTAATAGTCAGAAACAAAATTGCTATCAAAGTAGAAACAAGCGCTTTACCTAAGTAATATAAAACGTGAACATTTCAATGTTTACTATACTCTTTGTTATATGACGGACATTTTAATTCGCAAAACAATTCTCGTCTGCTAGCTTCGCACAGTATTTTATTTGTTATTTGTAGATATGTTTTTGTTATTTTTATGCGCTTTTGCTTTTGTTTATAAGGAACTATCGATGTTTTGATTCATGTTAGGTTGCTAATATCACAGAATAATGATTAGAAGGATAGGCGCAAACAAATAATTTAGTTCTATTCTGTAATTTAAACCCTTCGAAATCAGTGAAAAAACAAATACATGTATTCACAGATAATATAATTACTTAAGATCTATATAAAATCTTACAGACTCTAAATGTATTAAAGCTAGCATAATAAATAATAAATCATTATCAAAGTAATTACGTTAGCTAAAGAAATTATTTTGATTCGGTGTCTCCGATAATGTTTTATAAGCACAGAATGAATTGAAGGTAAAATCAAATTATACAAAAGACAAAATGCTTACAGGTACACATTAGACGCATACGCTGCATAAACATTAAATTTTACATCACAATTAAGTTAATTCCCTTCTGTATTCAAGCTTAAGAGTAAATGAAACTGAATGTCTCAAATATAGAAAAATTCAGTTCCTTGTTCCTTATTCAAATTAAAGAGACTAAATATAAGGAAACAGAAATCAGTTCCTACCTCGTATGCAGTATTATAGAAAGAGGAAATTGTTCCTAATTATTGTGTGCAGGTCTCAAAAAATAAAAAAGAATCCAGCTCCTCTTTCTTTATTCAAACTAATTAATGTGACTGAATATAAGGAACCAGAAACCAGCTCCCTACTCCTTATTCAACAAGTCAAGAGAGGCAGTGCGTGTCTCAAATGAAGAAAAAGGAAATAATTCCTTATTTAATAAGGAAAACGGTCTGCTGGGAGAAAATGCCAAACAGGACATATTTATATTTTTATAACGTGAGGCCTTCACAAGAGCAGGTGTTTGTTTTCAGAATTCAAGTTGATTTACACTGACCAGAACTGCATTATTGTTAATATATACAACTATGTATTGTATATAAATGTAAAGGAAAATTAGAATACAAACTACAACAGGAAACACGAAAGTGTTCTTGACTGAAAAGTGACATAACAGACATTCGTAGAATTATTATATTTTTGCATACATGTAAAGCAGACATTAAATCAAAACTGCATATATATGTAAAATTACGATTTCTATAGCATTGTAAAATTGCTTTAATACATAACAACTTTTTAAGCTGTTTGCTGAAAGATTGAGATTAACTCTAAAAACTTTAAAATCTAACTGGTAGAACTTACCTACGGGAATTTGTACATAACTTTGGACAGAACGAGATAAAATTGTACACCATAAAAACACTGCAATTGAAATAATCCTCGCCATTTTATGCCTTCAAATTTTCTATCTATACTATTTCTTGTTATTTGAAGAATACTGTAACAGCATAACAGGCTACAACATCTAACGCATGCGTAACAAAAATCAATAATAAGAAAAAAAGAATTATAAGAAAATTAATCTAATATCTCTTTATAATCTCCGGAGGTGCTAGCGGTTTTTCTGCTGGATGAGATTGTGAATTGTTTTGGCCACTTTCGGGATAATCGTTGCTGACAAATCTTCGATTTTACAAGCATCAGCGGGTTTATTTTAGCAACATAAGCAAAGTATTCGAAATCAATCAACATGTATGATAATAATTAAATATAATAATAAATATTATTAAATTTGAATTTGAGTGTAAATTATAGATTTAGAAATAGATATCATATGTTCAAAGCCTTTTCGGGAACACCAGTTGTATGTAATAAAAATAAAATGTTTTACAAACTGTTGTTTTAGTTTAGTATATACGTAGATTATTCAATCTAACATGCAAGTGGCAAGCGTGAGTGGAAAACAAATTTCGAACACAATGCTAAGTTTAGATTTATATATGTTAAAATGGCTACCATTGCAAGAATGTTTTAGCTTAAATTTAATTAAATAAATATACTACTTTAGGGTATTAAAGTTGATTCATCGTTTTACCGACATCTATAATTAGGTTGCACAGCAAGTGTAACCTATTGAGATTATATCTTTTTTTTCTTCCAATATTCAAACGTCTATAACTTGGAGACGCTTTGAGCTATGGGTGTCAAACTTAAGATTTTGACTTATTATAGAGGGGGGACATACAAAAATTAGGTCAGGGGTCAATTTGAGGTCAGTAGGTCAAATTTCAAAAATGTCTTAAAACGATCAAAAATGAAGATATCTGGTGACCTAAAGGTCACCTTGATGATTTTTGAGGTCTTTTATGGGTCAAAAGGTCAAATTTTTATTTTTTAGCATCTTTTTGGTTAATTTTAATAAGCAAGATACTATAAAGCAAGACAGAGTAGTGCTACAGTCGTATAATATGACATATGTCATCCCTATGTCATCATAGCTGACCTAATAGGTCAAAAGGTTATTCAGGAGTCAAAAGGTCAAACTCTTATAATTGAATTTAACTTCCGAAAATGATGGTTTTATGTCATTTAAAGGTACTCTAAGGGTCGTATGGTCAGTTTGAGGTCAAAAGGTCAAACATGGAGTTAACAGGTCATTTAGAGGTTATCTTAGCTGACTTTGAGGTCCATATGGTCATTCAGAGGTCAAACAGTCAAAATCTCAAAATTTCATGAAACTTT
>JAOXYB010068033.1:0-10091 GCA_028565635.1 Phoronis ovalis
GTCTCTCCAACTGACAGCATTCTTGGCTGGGGGTACACTCTCGGAGTTGTTTACAACTCACCGAATGTCTAGTTTATATTAGCAATGAAATAGGAGGTTCATAAAACCACTGTGATATTATAGACTTCTGATAATGCTTGCTAAGAAATTGAGTATTAATGAAACCAAAAAAGCACTCTAATTTGACTTGTAACTGGTTGAAATATTTTAGGTAATTGTGAGTGTATTTTAAGATACTAAAGGCTCGGGGGGGGGCAGTCAATATGAAAGTGGGTACCAAAAAAGCCCCTAACGAAGTGAAATTCTGCTAAAAATACACCCCTAAGGAAATGAGTTTTTTTTGAAAAAATACACCCTTAAGGAAGTGACTTTTGGGAAAAAACACCCCTAACAAAGTGTCACATCTCAAAAAAAACTACCCCTTTTCCTGATTTAGCCAAAAAACACCCTAACACGCATTATGCTCCGGCGGTTCGAAAACATACCCTTTCACATGAAACTTTCATATTAACTGGCCCCCTGGGACAAAAGGACAACAAGTTTCCTGCTATACACTTCACTGATGTTTCTCATAAATTTCTTATTCTGTTTTGCTTTGTGACATCATCTTGCTACTATAACTGACAGCTAGTAAAACACTCTTACAGCAATTCAGCAGATTTCTTACAATAAGCCTCCTTTTCTCATAACTTCTCACAAGTCATGACATGAAATTTAAGCACCAAAGTCATTTTGATGTTGGCCAGAATGGTATTAAACTTAACTTGGATCTTGTTTTAATGAAATTGACTTCTGTATGTAACCTTCATACAACTCTGACAACATTTATGTGTTGTTTTTATGCAAGTGAATGTTGTCTTCAGCAGCTGCTTTTCCCATTTCAGAAGGTGCTCTAGCCAACTTTTACAGACAAGAGCATCCACTCCGTTTTTTTCTTCCAGTGTTAAACTAAAATCTGATTAAAAAATTGAGTTAGTTTGATTTTAAAGTGAAAGCAACTTGTGGATAACACTGGGTTCAGTCACCTAACTGTTTCTGCCATGAAATGATATGTTGACCATCATTGACCATTGTACTGTTTTGAATTGCAACATTACTGTTTTGCCTCCAGTGTAGAACATAAATCCCTGAACATGTACTCACAGTGGTTTTTCTTGTATGACCAGCTGGAGTACATTCTCAGTCATTAAAAAAAACATGCATGTATGGTGTAGTTAAATCATGTGTTTAAAAGATAAGCTATACTGTCAGATTAACTTATAGCTACAGCTAATTAATGTAGTTCAGTACTGAAAGGTTTTTATTTGTATATGTGCAGTGTGTTAACAATTTTATATTGCAACTCAATTACCTGTTGGTCATTTTGGTAACATTATAGTGGTCTGTCACATGATGCTTATTGTCTAAATCTACAGACTCTAAATCAGAACGTTATTCACTTTTTGTTATATAATAATTATAATGTATGCAAAGACAATTTTAAATATAACGAAAAGTAAATTTGAAATTGCCATAATGACTTACTGTTCACATAAAAAAAAAAAATTTGCACGTATTTCAGAAAAAAAAGTATTTGATGTCAGGTACAACTAAAAGCTAAAGCAGTTCTTGCATATTTGCTTGCTGCTGATTGGATCACATTAAAAGCTTTGAAGAAGTTATATGTGACAAGATTCATTTATTTTCTCATTGTTTTATTCACTAACAAACTTTGAAAAATATGGCCATAATTATCAACTGATGGTTTTGACTTGAATTAGATAAATTATACAACATATCTGTGCTGATCAATGTATCATTTCAGTTCTTAGCTACTTGTATGTTATACTTGCAAAATGTATTGAAGCATCTTCTTCACTTAATAGACGAGAATGTTTCTAAAGTCGAACTTTTAAATGTCATATTTGTAATTTGCCAAGTTTTGGTATGCAGCACAGCCAAGTTTGTGGGAAATAGATAAATAGGTAATAGGTAAAAATAACTAAGTACTTGAATAACACATTTCACTTTTAAATAAATGCAAGGAATGAAAGAAAGCAGAAAAATAAGAGGTTTCATTGTTATTTATTTTGGAGTTCTTTTATCAGAGTAAACAATTAAGCAGTAAATTATCGACTTCATTACTTACCACTCAGGTGATTGCAGTAAAAAACTATTTATATGAATAGAAGTATAAATAAGTTTAAAGTTGACATTGTTATCCAAAATTGTTGATACTACTTTCAGGCTAGGAATCACACGACCAATGAACTAGCTGCGATAAAAGTTATCAAGCTTGAACCAGGAGATGATTTCGCTGTTATTCAGCAGGAGATTGTTATGATGAAGGACTGTATGCATGAGAACATTGTACGTTATTTTGGAAGTTATCTTAGGAGAGATAAATTATGGATAGCTATGGAGTACTGCGGTGGTGGCTCCATGCAGGATATATACCATAGTAAGTCTCAACTGATATTAATAGCAAAAATACTTTCTAATGTATACTAATATGTCAGAGTGTATTAGGAATTGCTTATGAACATTTGTGCACTTCTATTACAGTATGCAGTTTTCTACCAAAAGTTTTATTTGCTGTGGCTATTGAATGATACAATGTTTAACAAGCATTGGACAACAATTTTGAAAGAGTCTTGAATCAATCGAAAGATTCACTCTTTTCAGCAGGCGATAAAAAATGTTGACAAATAATTTGGATTGAAAAGAATATTTAGGATATTATAATTTTAATGGTAGGAACTCTGAAGGAAAAAGTACTACAAATTTGTGCTAATTTTATAGTGTGTTGGCCAGTGCCTATTCGAACCTACTTAGCTATCAGTTCTCTCATTTGTTTTTTTTTTCAATTGTTTTTCACCATTCTTTCAAAAAAAAGTATAGCACATTCAATCTCCAGGTAAAACATTCTTCCAACTTCACGTGAAATCTGATGTGAACAGAATTGTTTTCAGTTTGTTGATTATGTGGTAATAGTTTTTGATGATTTTTTAGTGACTGGTCCTTTAAATGAAGCGCAGATTGCATTTATTTGTCAAGAGACATTACAAGGTTTAAAATACTTGCACAGTAAAGGAAAGATGCACCGAGATATTAAGGTGAGTAGCCATATGTAATCTTTTCTATTAAGGGCAAGTTAAAAGTTTCCGTTTATGTGTATCTGTCATGCCATCTTGAGCACAGATCGGGCTAGTCCAAATTGATACCTGTCACAAGTTAAAATGAATTATCTATTATCATTTTCCAATAAAAAATTTCTTCGCCTACTGGGTAATAATTATGAGCTTTCCTTTGAGAGTTTATTACGCTCTATCACATTTTTTTTCCAAACTCACAATCTGTGTGTAAAAGGGGGTAAAAATTACCCAATTTACTTAACCTTATACCACATGATTAGAGGTTTGAGTTTCGTGTGCAATGGCATGCATTGTCCTTATCTTCTGCAAATTTAACACTTTTGAATTTGTTTCAGGGTGCAAACATTTTACTCTCAGATGAAGGTGATGTAAAACTAGCAGATTTCGGTGTATCTGCACAGATCTCTGCAACAATGGGCAAACGCAAGTCTTTCATCGGAACACCCTATTGGATGGCCCCCGAAGTGGCAGCCGTTGAACGAAAAGGTGGATATAACCAGCAATGTGATGTATGGGCAGTCGGTATAACTGCTATTGAATTCGCAGAACTACAGCCACCTATGTTTGATTTGCATCCAATGAGAGCATTATTTCTAATGTCAAAGAGTGGTTTCAAGTCACCAGTACTCAAGGACAAAAATAAATGGTTTGTTGTATGAGTGATATACTTAAAGCTCTGTAGAAAACTTTCTCAGATGTTATATTTCTGTAATGTGTTCTAATAGATGCCTTATTTATAAAAATCTGAAAGTACACAAATTTTATAATAATCCATTTGTTGTGAGAAAATTTGCTAATGAACTATTTTATAATCTTTAAATAGTGTGGTTTATCAATATATAATCTTCCTAATGTGTCTTTCATTTTTTTTCTAGCTTATATGGTAAAACTCGAAGCTGCCTTTATACTAATAATTAATGTATGCAAACTGCAATTACATGATGTAAATTGTACTATAAGGCATAGGGCAACAAACTGTTTTATTAAATGCAAGTACTCTATTATAATCCTCGTCTTTTAGGTCAGCTACTTTTCACAACTTTTTGAAAGTAGCATTAACTAAAAATCCAAAGAAAAGACCTACAGCAGATAAGCTGTTAGAGCATCACTTTTTTCAAGGAGACTTGTCGCGGCGTTTTACAAAAGAATTATTAGACAAACTGTATAATCCATCAGCTCACCAATATGCGGATATAGATGCACTGGATGATGAGGCGGAACCCGATGTACCCAGAAGAATTTCATCACAGAAATCAAATAAGCCTCAAGAGAGATCCCGCTCAGAAATAGACAGTAAGTTTCACTTACTTTTCAAAAATTACAAGTTGACATTGTAAGGTGAATTCCATTTAAAAGCTGAAAGTGTGTACTGTGGCTTTAAAGTTGACTTAACAAGCTTGAGTATCAGTGCCATTAAACATTGTTTTCATATATAATTAGGGTTTGCCACTATTATTAGCATTGGAGTTATTATTATTAGCACAGTTAACAGTGACATACACTGCAACATAACTAAGGCCAAGTAGAAACATTTTGTGGACATAAAGTTCCAAATCTCCTGCGTGAAGTATTGTATTTGAATGTGTATTAAATATTATTTGTAGTAAAATTCGGCTAGAGAAATATGATTTCAAATGACTCACTGTTCTATTATACATTTCACAGTAGGTAACCTAAATTTTGAAACACCACTAGTTCCAGAAACAAAAGCAGACCAGGGCAGAAGTAGCGAGGAAGTCGCACATGCCTGGGGACTCAGCGAAGATAGACCAGTAAGTCAATACAGCCGGTTATTGTATTTTGACTTTCAATACAATGTAGATAATTATCAGTAACTATTAATTTTTTTTTTTACATGATTAGTTGCCATTAGTACACTGCTGACTCTACTCTAAAGTATGATTGCTTTAGTAAATATTACAGTTTGCAATGATCATGTTATTGTAAATGTCGCTTTCACTACCTTGTTATGCTTTACAGGATCCTGTTAATAACTGGAAACATGATGACACAAAGTAAGTTAGCATTCTTGATATGACATAGATTAGAACTAGTGTAATACTTTCTGGGCAGTTACTGCAAGGTGGAACTAATACATGTTTGATGTAACAACTATTATAATAAAAGCCAATGAACTGGAAGTCAGTTTACTGAAAACTGTCAAAGCATTTTTTGTTTAGCTTGTGTTTTTCACTCTTAAAGTGGAGAACAAATATATCTGATGTAACTGCATAGAAAGTGCTATTTGGGAATTGTGTAATCCTGCTGCTTTTATTCTGCTGTTACATTTTGTCACAGTGTTGAAGAACGCTGTATTTCATAAACTCTTTTAAATTTTAGCTCTCATTTTTATTGACCACTACTTTTTGTCAATTGTAAGTGAAAAGTTACATAAACTTTGAAATTCTGTGGAGCTTAGTTTTTAAAATAGTTTGTGAAGATTACCAAGTTTTGAGCCAGTGTTGTTACTAGTTCTGCATTCTTTGTATTAACCATTACTGTTATAAATGCTTTGCTTGGTGATGGACTGTCTATGAGAATTCCCCTGTCACTATTACTATACTTTGAATGACTGGTTTTCAGTTTGCCAAGAATCTGATCCTTTGTAAATCGGGTTCTGTGGCTACTGATACTAGAAACAGCTGCTATTGAAGGATGTAAACCTGTCTTGGTTGCTTTCTCAGTGAAATCTTATGGTGTTTCCTTGTCATTAGCTTCTTAGTGTATATTTTTGATTTGTTTTATATATTTTAAGATATTAATTAACTAACATAATTTAATTTAAGCTTATTTTAGTTATATCCCATGTTTATTTTCATTATTCCCATAGAATGTGTTAGTTTTATTTAAACTTTCTCTTCTGTCTTTCAAACATATTTCCTTTTGCCAAAATCTCGAAACACAAATTAAATCCTCTAACATGATTATCATCAATCCTAAATTTTTGGAAGACAGCAGATAAAATTATTTTCATTTGTAATAGCAATTTGTAATAGAATATATGATTTGTGTGTGACGTCTCATATTTTCTGCCTTTAATAGGACTCTGTTACAGTCCGTTAATGAAGAATTGTTACAAAGGTAAAATCTTGAGATTTGGCAGCACTTTCTTGAGTTTGCGTTTGTTGAAATGGCCTTGAAGTTGCTCTGTTCCATTTAATCAAAATTTCCTTTTTATAATACTTTATTCCACTTTGCTTTTGTGAACTTTTATGTTCTTTAAACACTACTTAGTATAAATTCAAATGTCAGTATTGCAGTTTTTCTCTTGCTTATTTCTGGAATGTGCTGCCATTTTTCTCGGATATTAATACATTTAAAACGAATTTCTGGATCTGGTTAATTAAAAAGATACCTTGCTCCTCAGTAATAAATAACAAAGTATGTAATACTCTGTAGTGTGTCTCCCTGGACTTAATCAGCTTAATAATATATTTTAGTTCCGATACCATTTAACTGAAGCAAATAATTGAAGCTTACAGACAAAGCTTTCATTGTCACGACATCATGATCAGTGCTTACAATTCCTGGTTAATGTGGGAAACAAAATAATCGAACATTTTTTGTTACTAGTTGAATGAATTTATATATAGTCTTATCAGAACTGAATAGATATTATGGAAATAGTTCAGTTTGTTAAATTCATATAGCTTTTATGATTGTAATATCTAAGGCGGCACACTAGATTTATCACCTTTAGATTTTAAATTATTATTGTTGGTATGCCCTCTCTTTCTATTCTCCATTTATAAACATGAGCTAAGCAAAAACAGTGCATGGCTTCTGTGGTATTACACAACATTATTTTCATGTGATGATTGTTATTAGACTTTTATTTACTAAATAGATTCCCCATGTTCTATGATTTCTGCAAAATTATTAACATAACCACTTTCAGCATAAAGCATGACTGCATTTTTGAACACTAACTACTAACAACTTTGACCAAAACGAGTAAAAATAATCTTCATGTACTTTTATAATTTTGCTATAATGTAAATAATCAACTACAGCTTTGCAATATAATTCCCTTAGTGGAATGTAGAGGGATATTCATTATATTTATGTGCAAGGAATTTATGAAATTTGTGTAATATATTGTGTATATGAAAATTGCCTAAAACTATAGTAGATCTATGTAAAGTTGTACTGACTACAATTATTATTCACTGTAGGGGCCACAGGGATAGCCTGTGTGATTTGGATGAGGATACCTACAACTATTCTGAACAGTAAGCATTTCTAATCTGAACCAGTGTGGAGTGACATTTTACAAACTCAGAGATTGTTTATTAAATAAAATGTTCAAGGATTTTGACACTATAGTGCGTGCATTTTTCACACAGCTTTCTAATGCTAAGTAGTACTTCATCATCTCGTTTCTAAAATACAAGAATATACTTAAATAAAACAACTTGTAATCTAAAAAGAGGTGCTTTCTTCAATTCTACCTGCAATTTCTTTACTCCACCTTCTGCAATCTAAGTTGCGCTATGTTTACACCATTTCAGCTTTATATGAATATTTAATTACTTTCTGTGTTAGGCAGCAGTAATTACAGTGCACTTGTTTCAATTATATCAGTTAAATACTTATAAAATGCATTTTATTTCAAACTAGTTTTATTATTTTCAGAGAGACATTGCCCATGAGTCCTCCACCATTACCTCCTAAGGTATGCTGAAACTAAATTGATCTTTTGTAACTGTAGTGCTAGATTATTATCTTGATGCATAAGATTCATATTTTCCTCTCTCCTTTATTTGGAGGAATCATCTTTTTACTTGTACCCCATGCTAATGGTGGTATACACTTTGGGTTAGGTACATGTATAAAAGCACATGTAAGCAGTGAGTAATTGTGTTGGAAAAGTTGAGTAGCGACATTATTGCAAGACAACTTTTCATTGTCAGTAGCAGAATAGACAATACATCAAATATTTTCTGTATCTTCATGGAATGTTCATCTTTGAAAGAGATTTTTTGATGACGAGATATGGTGATGTTAGTGAACATATTGAAATAATTTGTTTTTTTAGCCTAGCTCCAGTCAAGGACAATCAACTGATGGTTCAGATGATGACACACATGAGAATATACAGGATATAATTGATTATATGGCTACTCTTAGGCCTGGTGAAATGCCGCCAATTTCGACGGGAGCGGCATATGACGGTGAGATGGAGCCACCAGAGCTTCCTCCAAAACAGAAACAGGTAAACCCATTTAGTCTGCACGTTGACAAATGGCAGTGCATAGGAGTATGTTCTTGTATGGTATGGCGAATAAAAGCAAAGTTTGGACTTTATTATGTGCCTGTTTTCATAAGATGTGGTTATGTATCTTATTCTCACCATTAGTCTACTGCATGGCTGTCCACAGCCAACTGTCAGCAATGTTTTCTATTGTGGGCACACTGTGTCTTCTGCTAAGCTTGAGTGAATATATTCTGCATGATTGAATACAAAGTTCTGTGCAGGCATGCCACCTGTCCTACCATGCTAGTAGGCAACTAGTTATTACAGAATCTTCCAATGTTTTGTGTTATAACATTCTTGTTACAGACAAATGGTGAGCTTCCTAGTCCAGACATGGAAGGACCTATACCTATAGTTCCACCTAGACGAGAAAAGAAAAAGAAGGAAGGTGCTATGGTAAGTAATAGAATGAGTAATTTTATACAGAGTAGCTTGTTACATATAAAAATGAAATCTAAGTTGGTGCAATTGGAATGCTGCAGAAAAACAGTATCTGAAACTGGTGCCTTAACGTTTGTCCTGTTGTTAAATGTAGTTTGTAATACACACTCACAAAACCTGATTATGTCAGTAAAATATATTTAAGCTGATGTTGAAATGAAAAGGTGAATGAAAGTCAACAGATATATGTTGTTACTTGTTAAAAAACACTTGCTTTTGTTGTTGTTGCAGAGGCCTGTTAGTAATGGATTGCCACCAACTCCAAAAGTGCATGTGAGTTTCAATCTGTCACGTGAATTTCTTAATTGCATTGTATTCTTTCAAAGTGTGACTTTGTAGTCAATTTGTTAATTATAGAAGAGTTCACCGAAAGTTGCTTTCCTGGGGAAAGCATGTGACCTTCCCATAGATCCCTTTTCAGTCTTTTCTGATATGGCTGTAAACATTGCGTGAGTGTGATCTTGTGACATTAACGCCTTCTTAAATTGAAGGGGTTTTCACCTATCCTGAAAGACTACAAAGTACGTGTTTCAATTTCAACAAAAAAAATTGCAAATTAAAGACAACTACAGAGAACAATCAATAGCTTATAAAATATTTGATGATATCCAGAAAATTATATCGTCAGTGTTAGCGACATCTTGTGGAAACAGATAATTGATGCATGATTATTTTTCAGATGGGTGCTTGCTTCTCAAAAATATTTAATGGCTGTCCAATTCACATAAACTGTTCAGCCTCATGGATTAATCCCGAGACAAGGGATCAGTTTATTCTTATCGGTGCGGATGAGGGAGTATATCATTTGAATTTAACAGAGATTCATGAAGGAGCTTTAGAACTGATTCATCCCAGAAGATGTACATGGTTATATGTCATTAAAGATGTTCTGATGTCTTTGTCAGGTAAAGTTGCATCTTAATTCACGACACTTGGTTCAGTGTTAAAAGCACGGCACAATTTCATGTTTTTAAGTGGTTAGTCTTTTTACAGGCAATCTCTTGCTAGTGTCCTTACTATACTTAGAGCTTACAGTTTAGGCACTAAAATAGCTATTAATGGTCAGTATCGACACAATGAGACTATGTTGTTGAACTTTTACTAGTAAGCTTTTTATGCCCATCCACCATAGTGGAATGGGCATAGTGTCGTAGTGTAGGCGTCGTTGTCGTTGTTGTCGTTGTCGTTGTCGTATGTAACACTTTCTTTGTCTCGCGATAACAGCTTCAGTTTTTACCCGATCGGTTTCATATTCGGCA
>JAOXYB010068044.1:0-10090 GCA_028565635.1 Phoronis ovalis
CCCTTTCTACTTAATATTCCTATTGCCTGCACTTTTTTCATCCTGGAACAGTTATTATTAGCTAAAAAAGATAAATTTCTTAATATTGCTCATATTGCTCATTTCCACACCAAAGATGATAACAATGCTGCATATCCTATAGATAGGATAAGCAGCAAAAGCCTGAATTCCATCTTTCTTTTCTTAAATTTTACTATACGAAAGATTATCTTGTACCTTTAACTATGCATTTATTGTAAATTGTAAAGTGCTCATGTATTGTGAAGAAAATGACTTAATTTTAACTCCTCTTGTGACTCTACAGAATTTTATGCTTTTCATGATTTCGTATGATGTTGCTTAACACAATTCATTATGATGTTTATGTTATCGTCTAGCGAAAGTAGGCTTAAGTCACTATCCAGCTCAGACATATGCTGGATTATTCTTGTTTGTGTATATATTCCCCATCATTACTGAATATATTAATTAAACAATTCTTCAGAACCTTATTAGCGAAATTTTGACACATTATTACTCTGGTATCCTTCTTTCCATAGTCGGTGTTTTTCCACATACATTATATGACAAACAAGCATAAGGACACGAGTACTTACCCATCTCCAATGACAGAAGTGAAATGAGTATTAACTTTAACCCAGTCTTGTAAGTTACTTAGTTGTTCTAAGAAATAGCTCAACTCTTCCCCAGTCAAGCGACTCGTAAGCTAAAACAAACAAAGTTAAAGAGATCTAATTCAGTTTTATTATCAATTACTTCTTTATGAAGAAGTGCAAGTGTTCAGCTAGTTGGGTTTTTTTTTAACGTATGGCATGCCATGGTACTTATTAAGTGTATATTTCCAGAGTTATTCGTATGATTTATAATATACTCATATGTTTGCTATCTGTAAAATTGAGGTTCCTGAATTTTTTGAAAATTCAAGACACAGTCTGTGGATAAACTTCAGTCTACCCGATACACAACCTATTTTAATTGGCACGGCACGTAGACCATCTAGATCTCTGCACAAATATTATTTATTCTAGTGCTGTGTAGTACCAAAAACTATACCCCTTGTGATATGATTTGTTCAGTGTTTTTATATTTTATTTTTTGTATTTTATTTCTATATCTGGGCCCTGTGGGAGACCAGATAGAGCATGTGTACTGAACAAGCTACCTAGACTAAAGATGTTAAATAAATATTATGTTCACGTTACCTGGATATATTCTGTTTGTCCTCTGCTGTTTTGATAAGGCAAATCTGCAGCCACTTTATAATCCCAGATTGGCCTGAAATTTCAGTGTTTTTAGATAATGACAATAACTATTAGGGATCACTTGAAAATAATTCAATGGTTGTTATACAGGACATGGAATCCCATAACTTAACACATGCAAAATACATAAACATTGTGATAAGAAGTTATACGACTGCTGTGGATTTTGTGATACGTCTAGCCTTCATAAAATTACAACTTACGTAAACACAAGTAACACCCTGAAGTTCAATATATGAAAAAATACATATTGAATTAAGACTAGGTAATTATTATAGAAATAACAATACTTACGCCAACAGTCTACTCAAATACAGACAAAGCCCTCCATGCTTTCCTGAGTAGACAATATCTGAGGAAACAGCTAGGGTAGCAGATGGTGACTGGAAGAGTGACTGTTGTTGTAAACCTGGATATGGCGTTGACATCTGATTTGGTTGAAGCCCTGAAACAACCACGTTGAAAATCGCTTTTGAAGTTACATCACAAATATCAGTATCAGGAAAGTGTTAATGTAAACAATGCTACCACTATATTTTCAAATATAGGTATAAAAGTAGACATTTTTTCTAAGCGTTTTTTCTTAGGCTTCACATATACTATATATTTTGATCAATAAAACAGAAAACATGTTTAATAAAAAACATGCATAATAAGGGGTACTGTAGATATCTGTCTCAAGAAGTAACAAATATCGATTCACTCATAGGCCTAACCAAGAGTTTAGTACCCTTCAATTTTCGCTTAATGGACTAGTACATTTGACACAAATGGTATTTGATGAATATTTGTAATCTTATAAGTTTCATTATACAAAAAAGGTGCTGTAGTCAATTCTTACCCGGTGCAGGAGTTTGGAAACTGCTGTTAAATGGTGCTGGAGTCATTACAGTTGTACCAGCAGAATTCGGTGTAGGGGATAAAAATGAAGATGGGGGTACTTTATGTAAGAAAGGAAACACAAACACAGTTAGTGCTAAACAAAACATACATAAACTATAACAAAATAATCAATACCAACAGGTGTAACTCGCAAAAAGCAGAACAGGAAATAACTCACAAGATAGGAAAGTTGGTAATTTAGTATAGTTAGCTTGTACTACAATGCAAACGCATTTATTATTGTAAATTATATTTTAGAAAACTATGTAACGTCAACATTATTTGATTTGCTTGAGCCATTTGCACAATAATTCCTGCAGTTCATTTGTGGGAAACAACAATTTTACAAGAATTCCAAACTAATTCTGTTCTTATTTCTGCATCTGCAGAATACTTCAGTCGAAATTGCTTGAAAAACATCTTACCAGCTGATTGGCTAGCTTGTTGTCCAAATGTTGGTCCTACATTGGTTGCAGGAATAGGCTGCTGCTGAGATGAAATCACACTGTATTGTGCCTCACCACCATACATAAAGAAAGCCCGGGTTGCCCAGTCAGAAACCTGTAAGTATTCAAATTCATGTAATGTGCTGAGACTAAATCAAGTACAGGCAGCAAGAACCACAATACAGTAGAAGACTGACAAGTCAAAGTAGCCACCACACAAGCAGCTGCACACAAGTAAGTAAAATTATATATATATATATATATATTTTATATGGCATTTAAACTTCTTATGTATGCATGCACATACACATTTGTAATTGACAAAAAGTACCTTAAGCAACCTAAGACAAAGCAACATCATAACAATACTTGATGTGGACTACAATTTTGTCAGTAAATTATCTACCTGTTTATCTACAGCCAACTTTGAGCAGGCTAAGATTAAGCAGGTAGCACAAGCCTGTTCCACTTTATGAAGCTGTCTGAAGAAAGCCTCCACCTCTTCTGCTTCTGGTCCCCGCTTTGATATAAGAAGTTGCCGAAGTTGATCCACAGGACGCAGTTTGTTCATCAGATGGCTACCCTGTAATCCAATATAAATAGGTTAGATCGGAAACACATCATAGTAATTAATACATCTTATTGAGGCACACAACAGATGCCACCAATGTATGTGGCCGAGAGTAGATCATGCTAGCCTAGACTAAAGTTCCAAGTGTTAAGCTGTCAAATTTTGCTCTATCTGTGCTTGGTTATTTTGCTTTTTGAGTTTATTCTGAAATTGATAGCATTATTTCATTCATAAATACATGTTTCATTATGTACCTTTGTCTAATAAGTTTGATCCGAAAAGACACAGATATACATGTGTGTATACCTAATAAAGTACTTGACATCAATCAATAAATGTTGCTTTTAATTCAATGTTATTCACCTACAAAGACATGAACCTCTTTAAAGTTGATAAAGGATAACCTTAGTGGCAAACATTACCTGTGCGGTCAGTAAAACAAATCGTCTCACAGGCTCCATGTGTTGGGTAACAACTAGAGGTGGATTAGCCCTTGATAAGAAAACCTTTTCCATCGGATCACTGTACAGAGTCATGGGGATTGTTGGTACTTCCGCCAAAGCCCAGCTACGACCATCTATAGGATTTGTGTTCTATTGGAAAAAACAATGAATTCTCAGTTATTACCTCATATGAATATGGTTGGTTCATATGGTTGATAAAATCCATAGTTTGACTGCATAACATTTCTTTCTTCACCTTCTTTTAAGTTTAAAAACTGCTTTCAGTTTAATTACTACAGGTTAAAATTTATTCATAAGCCTTTTAAATTAAAACCGTTGCATTTTTGGCTACTCTGCTACAGCACGTTTTGAAGACCAAAAGTAATAGCAAACTGCAGTAACATATAACAACTGAATACACAGGTGTGGACCCATGATTTTCTAGCATTTGTGGCTAGCTTTAAAACAAAGTGAGTAATGCATAGCAAATACTGCAGCAATTGTAGAATTTTTGATCCATGGAATCTATCCATAAGAATATACATGTAACTGCAAGAAATACATTTGCCATACAAGGAAATACTAATAACAATTCAAATCTAATGCATTACTTACATGTATTTCCATCAGCTGCTGCTGAAAGGGGAAACAATCTGGACTGATGGTCCACAGGAGATCATTATCTTCAGTCTGGGACATTGACAAGAGTAATGTTCCTTCAAAACAAAATGAAAGATTTACTCAGTATGACTCATTCAATTCTGATGGCATCAGCTACCACGCTTCGGTTTAGTTTCTGAAAGTTTTGCATTACAAAGGGCACAGACTATGGATGATGCCTTCCCAGGTAGCTCAGTTGGGTAATCATTGTGAGCTATATTGTATCCAAATTATTTATTGCATGGCAATGTACATTTTAATTTTAAAGTCACTTTAAAGTTTAATGCTTTCAAAATATTCACACAAAATCAATAAAGAATTAAATTTTGATATCAATTTTAGAACAAAAAATAAAGTATACAACCATGACTGGCGGTGCCATCTTGACATCTTCATCAAAGAAGACAATTTATGGAGGAGTAAACAAATGCAAAGTTATTCCTAAATTATAATACCTTTATTGTAGTGTACTGTGTGAACTTTATTTGGTCTTTGTGGTGAAGTGCTGGCTGCGAATCCTGGTGGCAGACGAACATGTACCAGTGTTAACATATTTGGACGACCTTTGTTCTCATTAAACGGATTAGTCGTAAAATAAAGCCTAACACCTGCATGTGTGATTGCCACCAGATGAACATTTGTAGATTCAGATTTAGTGAGAGCAGCTATATGTACGATAGGTTTGAAGTTGGATCGATCAATAGTTCTGAAATACAAAAATAACTGGCTTTTAATTTCTTAAATGTTTAAACACGAATAAGTTTATTCTGATACAACTCCAATAAACATCAAATTTGATGACTGCCTGGAATCGGTAACTGCTATGCGCGTGTAGGCAAGTCAGTAAGGGTGAAAATTTGAACGTACTTACATATACACAAGACTGAGTCTCTTCCTTTACATCGTCTTTTCTCCTAGATTGTGTCTAGAGAATGTATGATGTTTTAAACCATCACATATTGAATTAGAGAAATAATACTGTTAAGCTAGTACAATGTACATAATGGAAGCAAATTTCAAGATAAACTTGACTGCATACAAGAACAAATATATAAGTATCAGTTTATTTACTTTGCAATCAGGGCAGCATTTTGTACAGTAGTGCTTTCTGATACAGCTGCAACTCGACTCATTCCTTTTCCATCCTCTCCAAGATCGTACACTTGAATGGTACCTTTCTCAGATTGCGTGTATAAAATATGACGGGAGTTATCAATACTTATATGTATAAGAGGATCTGGAAAGATAACAAAATCCGATTATAATCAACTAGCATCATTTCGTTTTGTTCTTTTCCCCTTTCATGGTTATTAGATAATCATGTTCCATCCAGTAATATCTGGTAGGTTTTATTTTAGCATTTTTTTTCACAAAAGTAAAAATTCTTTGAGATGCTTTAAAACGCTGCTCACCAGTAACACTTTTTTAACCTACCCAGAGATCTCGACAAATCTCATATCCTGTTCTGGGAATCTACACGACTTTCGCTAGCCTCAATGTATACATTAATATTAATTTATCTATACTATGATTGGGGCACTGTATCCACATCAGTTTAGTATCAGAATCTGCTCAAAAGCAGATATAATACTTTTCTTACTTTTCAACTTACCATCTTCCGCAAATGAGAAATTAAGAAATGATGGCACAAAGAAAGACAGTGAGCTAGTAGAATGGTTTATTTTCCGACACTTGCGACTAAACCAGCCATCTTCGGCCTATAAACAAAATTTAAATCATAATTCTCAAACTGCGTAGAATCAAGCTGCTTTTTAGTTTAAGCAGCAAAATAATGATATTCTTTTAATACAATATGTAAATAAAACATTATGTTGAACTTCAAAAGAAATTTATTTATGACTGACACAAGTCATATTTGATATACGTAATATTTCCTGCATAATCAAACAAGAAATAAATTTGTTGTCAAAACTGTCAAGGTATTTGAAAATATCCGAAAGCTACTTGATAATATCCAACACAACAGTCACATCAAATGGGTTATTACATGCCAAACAGACAATTTTGAACTTTCTGTTCTACACCTTACTATCTTCCAGCAAATATTATTTATTATTTAGTTATTCATTTCAGCACAACTTGTTTGAACTAGAACTATACCTTATAGACTAATTCATACAAACATCCATCTTTGCTGGTCATAAATATTCTACCATTTTCATCTCCCTTGATGCTAAGCATGTAGGCATTGTCAGTAGGTATTGAAAATAAAGGATCGGGTAACAAGTGCATTTCGCCAATCATATCATCTGAGTGAGCTGGAGAAAGTAAAAAGAAATATTTTTCTGTAAATCTTAAAATCAAAATG
The DNA here is from genome assembly GCA_028565635.1 of Phoronis ovalis. Lineage (NCBI taxonomy): Eukaryota > Metazoa > Phoronida > Phoronidae > Phoronis > Phoronis ovalis. Next base: position 6,594 of record JAOXYB010068044.1, read on the forward strand.
CGGATGAAAGAAAATGTTGCAAGCAGAAATTTATTAATTTCTCAGAATCTTCTGTAGTCTTTTCTAAATTAGTGGTAACACATCAAAAGTGTGAAGTTGGTATTCTGATTACAAGACTTTAAATAGGATTTACATTCGCTGAATGACATTTTCATATGAATATTCACCACAAAAAAGAATAGCAGACCTAAATAAAAGAAAATATATTGTTCAGGACATTTATAACACAAGTCTTAGTAAATAGAAACTCTCCCTTTATACAACCCCTTAAATTTTTGCAAGCAGTTTTTTTTTTTAATTTCAGTGTATAAATTAAGTATATAAATCTTACAAGTTTCCGACTGAAAACAGATGGCTTTATTCCGACAAATACAGTATTCAAATCATCACTAAAACAATTTAAAATAGAAGTTCCTCACCTCCTCGGGGCCTTACAAAGCTAACTCCTAGTAAAACAATATCTACTGCTGTTGCCAGACATAGCAAATACTGGATATGTGGCTGAAAAATACCTAAAACAAATTTTTTTTTACAAAAGGTTAAAAGTGGTATCAAGTAAAGTTATATCGGTTATGTCTTGGAAGCAAATCTATTCAGTAAAACAACAGAAAAAAGTTTTAACCACAAAGATAAAGCTCTGACATTTTGAAAATACTCCTTGTTTTTAATAGGTTTATAAAAGACATATGACGTACATAATCTACTACCATTCAGTACATCGCTAATATACTTTTCAGTGAGCAGCATGTTTTTTTGTTAAAGATAGAAGTTATTGATTCCTTTGCATAATTTTAAAAATTTTCATTTTCAACATGTCTGACACATAAGGTACAACAGATATACAGTTCCTGTGCACTGATTTACCATCTGCAATAAAACTCTACACATACGCAAGAATATTCTTAACATGAAGAACAACTGCCTCCTACCTGGTTTTGGTTTCACTAGTCCAGCACTGAGTATTGTTTCTCTTAAACCATCAAAAAATGCCAAGTCACTCCTGAAGAAAAATAGACTAATTCAGAAGAAACATACATACTCACATAGTAACAAAGAACACACCATTTAAAATTCTAACTAATTTATTGCCTTGGGTTCATTTTTCTAATCAACTTTTACACATTTAGCTAAGCTCTTTTCCAAAATTCAAGTTAAAAAACACGAGCAGCTATATTCACATATTATTATTGAGTTACGAGGGAATCTTCTTAATCAGATAACTATTACCTGCATCAAAGATCTCCAGAACTGATGAAGACATTTTTTTGTTTGCTTTATATTTACGACCTTTAATTTAATGTACAAAGATGTGTCCAACTTGAAATGCAGTACTTACCCATCTTCATAATTCCACACAAATATGTCACTGTCAATAGACAGCCATGCTCTGCTTATTTCTGGGAATACACCCATCATACAGTTACACTGCATGTCTGAACAAAAAATTGAAGGGAACAAACTAAAATGTTGGGAGTGAAATACTGCATGTTATGCAGGCTTGTAACGTTATCAGTGCATGGTGAAAATGGCTAAAATAAACCAGAGAACTGCGAAATGTGCATACTTTAGTTGTAAACATGTATAAATCACGAACTGTTGCAACAGTTCCTGTGAATGACACTATTATAATTTGGATTACTTTTAATTGGTGAATAACATGCAGACACTGATGGTCAATAACTGAATTTACTACTTTGATTAGTGAATGGAATTTCAAAAGGAATATCTGTTAAACCCTACTGCTAAAGTAATGTTAGTGCAGACAAAATCATCTCACACACATCCACTACTCACAACTGTCAAGCTGAAGCATAACAACAACTACCTGTATATGTTTATCTAACTGTTATTTGTGATATGTGCAAGGTCACAAGCAATCAAGAAGATTTAGAATGACCTTTTCTATACAACATCATTGCTCTTAAGCTCATATTTTGAACCTGATTGCAACTCAATAAATTGATTTTTGCCCAAGGATACGCCCAAATTGTTCAACTAGCTCAGCGGGTAGAGGTACACGTCGTATTGTGCTGAGCTCTGACAGCGTAGATAAACCAGCTTTAGCATCTGACAGATTTGGATAGTCATAGTCATTTAAGCCACTAACACTTGGGTTTTCTGAAACAAGAAAAATTACAATAATATATATTCTTTTAGTCATTCAAATCAATACAAAGAATCTTAGAATTGTAGCTTTGAAAATTCTTAATACCAAGAAGCCTTTGTGTTTCAATGCAGATGACATTGCCAAAGTTAACGATAATGACCAAACTAGCATTAAAACATTTTGTATTCAAGAGGCAATAAACATGTGTTTATAAATGAAATAATTAAGTCTTTTACTTACTATGGCTAGGAACATGCAATAAGTCTGACAGATCACCATACTGTTTGTCACATATAATGTGTCTGTCAATCACTTGACTAGCAGACTCTACTGCCTCAGCTGGAGGCAAGAAACTTGTCTGAGAGCTAACAAATGAAGTCATCTTGGTATAGTGACAAATGAGAATATGACAAGAAACAGCAAGACAACAGGTGCCTGAAAAGAAATTAGAGAGTATGCCACAAGTTGTAGCTTTTGCATGATATCAAACAGGAAAGATCCGAGTGCTGCAGCCTGGGGGGGATACTGCAATATATGGTGACTGACTATATGTGCCATCCAATGGATCCCTTTTTCAGCCTCTACTTTTACTATGGAGTATTTTATCTTTTTTTTTTTTATTTAAATACATCTTACTGTGTGGTATATACATTTTCGGGTGTAAATTTCCAGGATGTAGGATATGTTGTTCATTGTTTTTGCCATGAGGTGTATATTTCTAGGATTTTTCTTTACCATGGGTGTCTTTAGCCAATAAATTTTACCATGGGGTAAAATTTGGGGATTTTTGAAATGCAATTTTTACCATGGGATAACGTTTTTTTTACCTTGTACCACACACACTCACCAAGATTTTTACAAACGTGGAACATTAGTCCTTACTCTGCAGTTGAGTTTTTTTTAAAGAAATCTACATGGAATATGGAGGTTTTTCATTGGAGATATACTGATATATTTCTGAAATATGAATTTAGATGACTCCACAATTTGACTGAAAGCTAGAATCACAACATTTCCTGCGTAAAAGTTGTATGTGCATCCATTGTGTTTGTGCAGGAAACAGTGCAGCAAAAAAAACCGAGAAAATATTCACCCAAATTCTTAAAATTTTTGCTAACCTATGAAACCATTTTTATTAAAATACCTACAAAACTTAAATATGTCCACTCAAGCAGAATATATTTGATCATACTTTTGATCATAGTATTTTTATAAAACATGCTTCACATGAAATCCGGGAACGAGATTAAAGAAAGAAAGATGGGCTAAAATTGTTTTACATGCTTGCAAAACTTTACTTCTAAATCAGGCACGGGGGTGGTCAATATGAAAGTGGGTACGCATGTTCCAACAAAATTTCGCGTGAAAGGGTATGTTTTTCGAACTGCCG
>JAOXYB010068055.1:0-14455 GCA_028565635.1 Phoronis ovalis
TATATATATTGCAAATACCGGTAATCATACTTACCATATTCCAGGTTCAAGTTTGTCCTTGATGACTTCAGGCTCGTTAAAAACGTGTCCTGAAACAAAAAGGCGGAAAGAAAAATATTACCTCATATACATGATTTCTGAAGCCTGGTGTTATTTTTTCCGAAATATTGGTAGGGGATGCATTTTCGATGCATGTATAATTTTAATTAAAATTACGTGATTTGGCTAGCATTCATACAATGTATGTTTCATTTGTAAAAGTTATTGCTTGTGTATAGCTTAATAGTGCTGACAGAAAAATGAAGACTTACCATCGTTTATCAGTCTTTGTATTACACTAGCCATTTCTTGGCATTGTCTTACGCCATATTCCATGGAAGGGGCACCATCTAAGGCGAGGTCTGTAAGTAAGATGGTCAAGGAAAATTGGGTATAGTGTTAATAACAGAACCTGCAGATCGCGTTCGCATTTTTCTGAAAGCGAATTTAAGTAAAAAAAAAATACTAGTAAGACATTGACGTTTTAGCAAATGCCGGCGGACCACGGGAACATTCGTAAATCGGGGCTATGATTAAGGTCATCGTGTAAAGTTGGGTTTAACATGCACTGGTAATACATGAAAAAAGTGATATTTCTCACAATTTACTCTTCTATTCACAGCGCGCTATTAAAAGGGATATTCATATAAATACGTTATCTCCAGTCATCACCGTAAGCCTTCTCATTAAGACATACTTGTCATCAAAACCTTCGCGTGATCATGTATTTGATCATCTTGATGTATTCTTGCTAAAACATCACTTCAGCCTCAGTACAATAGTTAATGAGTTGTAACAGTAGCGTTGTGGTTATAAAGTATACAATTTTGTCCAGGCAAACTTGTAATCATTAACAATGTCCCTGTACATTGTATAGACAGTCACTATATCATATCCATAGCCTTTCATTTGTATAGAGATTACCATAAGAAAATTACCAACAGCTTTTGAAATTTTAACGATGAGATCCCGTAGATGATTTTAATCTTTACTTAGGTTTTAGATTTTGAATGAATAATCTATATAGTAAAATCTGTGGATATCTCGCGTGTGAAACATTATATTGTTTGGAATATTGCCGAGTTGAACGTCAATTCATCGTTCTTTCATCATGTTTAATATGTAATTGCTGATGGGATCTAACATAGATGCAGTCGTAGGGTACAGAAACATTATTATGTCGCCTCACCAGAAACCAACACGTTAAAATCATATCAGTGCTCATGCATTATGTTCACAAATTAGTGCAAGACTTTTAACTCAATATTTCGGGACGTCATGTCTACAGATAAAGATAGCGAATTTCATCAAAACAGTCACTAATTGCTGTATTGTTTAATACACTACCAGTATGCATTTAATATTTAAAAAATGTTAACTTTCTATATTATTTATACACTTAGGGCAGCTTTACAAATCCGTAGGAGCTGCTGCACTATAACTAGGATAAATATATATATCCTATACTATAACAATACCTTAAAAAGCAGTGGTACATGGTACAGACTTGGTGTGCATATTTAAGGCGCCGAAAACTCATATAATAATAATAATAATTTATGCAGCATAAATTCATTTTTAATATTGAAGTATCATGATCACTTAAAAAATCCTTTTATTATTTTGCATGAATTGTCGTTTTACTACTATCTAGTTGTAACGGGTCAGTCTACAACAATTAAATTAAGACTCTGAAATACGAATATTATTTGAAAAGGCGTGAGAATTTAACTTTTTCACACTCATAATACTTTTGTGGTAACTTGTGACAATTGTTACGATTTCGGCACTGAATGAGGTCAAACAGGAATTTCATCTTAATTTTAAAATTAAATAATAAGATTTCATTAAACTGAAAGTCTATTTCATCATTTTATTTTTTCAGATGTGCAGAATATATCTAATGTATCTAATGTGTGTTCGACCACTGGATGATGATGTATTGAACTGGCCCGCATACATTCTACATGTCTAACTTTATATTCCACTGGGATCAATGTATCTTGTCCTAGTTTTTCATCGCGGTCTAAGTTATCTGCGCAAGAAATAACCGTATAATATTTGCGTTGTGCGTTATAAATATTGAATACAGTTTATAATTCGCAACTATAACGTGAAGACTAGAACTTCATAACACATAAGTAGCCCATTGGTGATCGAAGCTACAAACAGTGGGTGCATACTAATACAATTAATATATACAGTGTAATATGATAGTATTCCTATGTTTTACATTTCAGTGTCACTAAGTAGGGACATTTGCGAGGAAAGAATGCAAATTATGGAATGCCATAATTATTTTGATACCACATAATACAACTAAATCCCTACCTTTGCCCAAGAATTTAGACAGACTTTATAATTAATTGCCTTTTATAACCTTAAGATTTGTATTTAAATCTGTTAGAGGTATAAAGAGCTAAGCCATTACATAAACCTGCCATTTCTATTGAAATTTGATAAAATCGCATTTGATTACGATAAAACTTTTGACTACACGGGGGTACATATACATGTATACACATTCTTTAACATTGATGGAGACTACTCAAGCAAACAATAGGTTTTTGTCATCAAATTTATCATTATCTTAAGAAAACGTCGTATGTATACCTTTTAATACTATTATTATACAAACATAAATTAACATCTGATCTATCGTGTATTTGTATCAAATTATTTCCAAATTTTTAAACTTAAGAATTAAAATCTATTATCAGACTTAAACTCCTTTGTATTGTATGTGTTTCATAGATTAAACAAAATAGAATCAAGTTGTATTAAACTCTTCACTTATAACGTTGATCAATAGTCCTTCAAAGGAGACTACTGTTAGCAAAATATGTGAATTCATTTACTGCAAATCAAATATTTAAGGCAGTATTCCAAAATAAGAATGCTCCTGGACAATACTCATGTGCATCTAAAATGCACACATTTCCCAGGTGCATAACCTCAGGCAATATTACATAGGGTGTATGGCTTTTATACTAGGAATCATCTAAACAGCGAGAAACACGAATAAAGCACCGCGGGGTGTGCACGCACCCGGGGCACGCACGCAAGGGAAACGAATTAGAATATATAATATAACATTTTTCATAACAAATCTGCAAAGAATACCAGCTGGAAACTACATTGTTGCACGCATGTAATAAAAACGAAAATGCTAAGCAGAGTAAGTTCTATTATTCTCCAAAACAGATTTTGATGGTAACATATTGCAATTATATTATCGATTGAGCCTGTTGCTTCTCCGGTACATAAGTATATACAGTGTACTACGGAAATCCCGTTATGTTATTATAAAACTTATGACAATTGATTTTCCATTTGTAACCTTTGTTTTATTAATTTATAAAATTCTCTTTTCATAAATCTTGGTTTCAGCTGCTGCAGCAATAAGGGTAATTTTAAGTCGCGCACAATGTATTTAGAAATAATGCGGGAATAGCTAGGGATTTGTAATGAAGCGGTATCTATTCTAGTGTTATGTACAAGACACATTCCGTTATGCGGGTACGAAATAGGCACCTTCTAACATATTGAACTTCCATAATATAAATCATCTAACTAAACATGTTTTGATAGTGAGACCTAAAAGCAGGATTTATGTTTTATTGTCATTTTTTTATAACTACCAACATTGAAATAAAAGAAACAGGATGCTAGTTGTTAGGATATATAAAACTTTAGGCAAAATTAAACCTAATCATGGTAGCATTTGAAAGAATCAAACAAGCGGAATTCACTATAAAATGACAAAGTGAAAATATAACTCGAAAATCACATTTTTACAAAGATCACCATTGCAGCTACCGCATTTTGAATTTTCAGAATTGTATGAACCCATGATTATTTTTTTTACAGAAATGGGACTTATTATTAACTTAAAAGATTACTTTGTTGCACCTTGGGCATTGCGTAGTTTGCTAAATCGGTACAGTGACTTTCTATAAGAGGGACTCTAATTACCGGGGCCAATCCTTTAAATTAAATGCATCACATAAGGAGATATAGAATAGAATCTGAAGTCATTAAATGTTGGCTACTGCTGGAAGCTAAACATAACATCTACTGTGCACAACACGCTTCTACTGAACCATTATGCAATTCTATGATATTGGGACGGTTCACTAGCAAAAAAAAGCGCAAGGAATGTGGCTCACATCAACAGAATATCAAAAGAAAATGTATGCTTTTAAATGTCGATCTTTGCAAAATGATGTGGCACTTATTAGTAATACACATATGCTGGTATTAAATTGTTGTAGGAATAACTATGGTAGGACTTATATTACAGAGCCCGTGTGTCTGTTATGATGTCATATATGATGACCTGTTTGGGGTCGTTTCTTTGTTTGTTTTTTTTCTTAATTGACTTTTTGTTAACTGAAAAATTTACTGTTCTGTTACACAACTTGCTTAGTATTTTTTGGCGATGAACATGACGAAAAAAACTAATCAAAAATACAGAGTCGGTATAAAGAACCTTGTTTAGTTATTATAATGCCATGTTTATTTTTTCTTCCCGTTTTCAATTTCGATTATACCCTTCCTAGTTACAGGTTTTGGTGATTTCAAGAAGGAAAAGGTGACACAAGTATTAAATAAATTATACCAAAAAGGATACATTCTATCATGTCTTTTATACTATTGGTCTCTTCTGCTGTTTTGTAAAACTTCTTGAATTCCTTGCGTAGGTCGAAATAGGAGAAGAAATGTTGAGGCAATGTGTAGTTCTTATTGCACGTTTCGGGATGTATGCACAGTCTAAGATGAGCTGGTCCATCTGTACCAAAGCAAAATGTATTGCCGCCATGGTCTGGATGAACACCTTTGGCTCGTAGAAATCTATCCACCTAAAACACATAACTTCCCAGGTTAAATACGTCGTAAGACATTTTAAATTAAACGTAGTTCATAATATATCGAGAAAGTGATGTTCTAGTTATCGGTGAGTTATGGTGAAATAATGTTTGTCCCAGTTTGTATTGTACATGTAGACATTACAGAATTTTATGATCTTGCAAAATAACATGGGTAGGGCATGTACTGATCTCATTTTTTTATTTGTTAAACTGACGTTTGTGTCACGAAGGTCAAGCAGGATGAAAAAAAAGTCAGTATGTTTCTTTGGTCACTATATCCTGTATGATGAACTAGACTATTACTCATTTCCATCGTTGTCAGTTGGTAGTAAATGCTTATGTATTGAAATCACTTCGTATTTTAGTAGTTTAAAAAAGATACGTATCATAAACCATAACTAACAATATTCGTCAGTATCGTTCATAACAGACACTGTATATACGTATCGTACTACAGGGGTCAAACAGAAACATCGCGTCTTAATCATATTATAACGTTTAATGGAAATTGTAACTACCACAATAAAACACCTGTATCATTAAAAAATGATTCGACATTTATATTTCCCTGCAGTATACAGCTGTCTTTTAAAAGACTATATGCATTATATTTATGTATGCAGAAAGTGGATTTACCCTTATTGTCTGTGGGTAATAATCAGATGCCTGCATAATTGCTGATTGTTAGAAAATTACTCTTTATTTCTGTTTTGGTTATTTTAGATTTTTGTAACAATATTAACAACTGCTAATATGTATATTGCCGAACGCGTTTTATAAGAATCAATATTGGTTTGTACTAATATGTACTCCATTATGTGTATTGTGTAGACTATTTTTAGTTGAGTAATAAATAAACGCTAAATTCATGTCGCAACGGCCCGAGAGGAACAAATTCAGCTTTCTTCTGATCAAGGCTGTTTTCAATATCAATACATAAAACTCATGTCCACATTGCATACAAAGACCCAGTATTTAAGCTACGAAACACAATTAATACAAATAAAAGGGGGGTTAATAATATTTAGAAATAGGATTACGTATTACAGTTGTACATTGAAAAGTGTGACTACTATAGTAGCAAGTAATTTCGACTGGTACGACAACATCAGGTTTCATTCAGTTACCATATACCTGTCATAATTTTCGACACGCTTGGCTGGACTGTTTAATATTGTTTACAATTAACATATCGGTAAGAAAACACATTTAAGACCAGAATGTATCATCTTTTCAGACAGTTAACGTTAAGCGTATCTCGGTCTGAATAATTCATATTATATTAAACCAGTCAGGTAGAAATAGGTTAGTCCTTTAGGTTAGTCCTTTAGGTTAGTCCTTTAGGTTAGTCCTTTAGGTTAGTCCTTTAAAAGGAATGCACTATTTGTCCCTCCCTGAATTTGATTTATTTTCATATTAATATTTTGTGGGCGTGTTATTTTCTCGGCCATTTTGTTGTTTTATGACTTCTTCAATTGCACAGACTAAGACAGTCTGTGCCTCTTTTCAGTATTATGCACTTTAAAGTTTAATAATGTCATAACAATTGTGATCAATTTATAAATGATTATAATACGCATCATTTGAAAGATAAAAAATAATAAACCGGTTTTACTGCCTAAGCCGTCATGTCACGCTTGTGAAGCATAAAGGTGATATTAACTAAAAACTCGAGGACCCATTAATTACTGTCCTGGTTATATCAAAATGCTCTGTAATTCCTATATTTTCTGATAATTCATTTGGTTACATAACACAGAAAATACCTACCTCGTCTAAAACATTTTCTAAAGGTTGTGCATTTTTCACCATATCTTCCCGTAACCCTGTTTCTTGTATTGTTTCTGGTGTGAGCAGTGCTTCTGTTAAATCGTCGACCATTGGGCGCACATAATGTTGTTGTAAAGCGACCACCTGTTGAATAGTAATGATTTCGTGAAAACATTATCGTAACTCGGCGGACGGAGAACTCAGATTTTTGTCAATAAAACAGGTTCGAGACACTAATATAATAAATTTGTTCGCCGGTTCATTTGTATGGCTAGCTAGCATTATATAAATTACCTGTATTTGATGAATAATTATATATAGAAATCTGGGATAGAAATGCAACAGGTGAGCTGGAAACTTTCCGTTTGCTAAATTATATTAAACAAGAAATCTATTACAATACTTTATTTTACTTTTAAAATGCAGACAATAAGAAAGAATGTGTAACATAAAGATGACGGAGTTCTATTCTGTGAAGCTGCAGAAGGTTAAATTAATTTTTAAAATGACACTTAAAGGAATGTCCACAGTGGGATGATAGCGAGTAATGTTATCACAAATGTTACTGTTAGCATGTGAAAATCAAACATATCCGCACTGATAAAACAACTTATCATATCCCAAAATATAGAACATGTGCAAATATTCTCAAATATATTTGACACTTTATAACTCTTCGTTTACAAAATATGTACAAAATACACACAAGTTGTATGCAAAATTGCAGGGTTGACGGATTAAATTTTTTTTACCTGTGACTGCCATTTTTTATAGATTAAGAATAAAATTCCCGAAATGGCTATAATCGGATAATTAGTATCAAGAAGTCAGAAGAACGGGTAGCATATGGTACCTTATTTTGAAAAATGTCATCACTCAAACACTAACCTTATTATTTCCAACATCATAAAGTAGAAACACTATCTGTACAATTTGAAATTCATCAAATCCTAATTCTTCCCCATTCTTGCCAGCAGTAGAGACGTGAAATAGCACCAAATGGGAGGTCGCCATGTTTCGCTTGAGTCTTCCGGGCACTTCCCCTACTGTATAATAAATAAACTCCTTCTATGTTTTGTTGTGCTTTTCAAACCATGTGCTACCTTTTAAGAGACAACTCTGTTGTACAAGGCTACATTTGATTGGCTGACTCACTCAAACGTGGCATTAGATTTCAATAGGATGTCTCTGCGCGCGCATAGATAATGGGTCTTTACCTGTGTTTATCACACACACAGCTGCTCAGTGCGAGATAGGCTCATGCGGGTCCAGTAATATCGTCATTCGGTGGATTTTGAGTTAAATGTCGTTGTCCCTGAGATTTTATAAGATTGAAATTTGATTACGCGACTGCTGATAATCCTCTTTATATACAATCCATTATATGCAAAAATTTGGAAAATGCTTAGTAGGTTTAAGTTAGTCATATTCACATTTCCTCAAGTGGGGAATTTATAAGCAACAAATGAAAATGTCTATCTGTTGAATGGTTTAAATTATTGATTTTTTAATTGCAACATTTATCACTTTTGAATCTAGGATATATAAAACTCTAAGAGTTTGAAATAAGAAAAATATGAAAAAGACTATTAATGGTCAGTCCTTCATATTATCTTCAGCATCCGGGCTTTATCATCACGTACGGCTTACTGAGAAATATATAGAAATAAAATCTGAAAGCATTGAATACTGACATGTGTATATCATAATAAGTTTGTAATCTGGGCGCATGCATGCACTTGGTGATGTAAAAATGACAACTATTTACTTATTATAAATTAATACGCACTGTATACGTCCTATTTATAGTTGGAAACTGAAAAATGTTCATATTGTTCAGAAACAATGCGGGACAAGAATAGATATTGCTATCACATTTTTATACCCGGTTTTTAAATTATTCCCGGTGGACAGTGTCCTGCACGGAATGCTAGTGGACTCCGTACACTTGCAAGCATAATTGTAGTAGTTCCAACTATAACGAGACTAGAACAAAACTAAGCCTGGTCTGGTAGTGATTCAGTCAGTTGAATTATCTAATGACTGGTTCCTGTCGTTGTTCTCATGTGAATGTAATCATATGTTGGAAATTTTGCATAGTCGATGATACGACTGCAGCATCTGCGTTGAAGTGCACAAAGATTATGATATTGCCTTTGTTTGTTAGTTATAATACCTATTGGATTGAGATAAGGTTGGGATAAAGCTTGATACGGGACCCTGTCTATGGTTGATCATACATCATTCATTAGCAACATGCAATTAAAAATACAGTGCTTTTTGTAAAAAGGATTTTGACTGCTCAATAACCATTTACACAATTTCCAAATTGTTAATTTTCTTATCAACTTGCTAAACTGTCGACGATTACTAGCGACATCTGGTGGTAACACTCTGAACCATGCCGGTTCTCGTATAGGAGCGGAAACAGTTCAGATGCTTTTCAAACTTTAAAATTCAAGTGCAGGTGATTTACGTGGGACATAAACAATTTTACAGCGTTAAATATTGTTAATAATTGTTAAATATTATTTGTATATTTTGATATGCAAAGCTGTTTTAAGAAATATTTATGTAGTTTGATTGAAATGTTTTTGTCATTCGTATTTTTGCATGCTTGATGTAGAACATAATTAGCTGGCATTCAAACCAACTATACGAGTAGACAGTTGTACGCATTAGAATACATGTAGATCAGAGGAAAAACTTTATTTACTGGTGTACTGGTAGACATTTAAACTCTTGGTTTGTTATAAGTCCACTGTGCATGTCTTAGATCGTCATATAGCAAACACGTCGAGTAAAAATGTTTTAATATCCTATATGATAGATACCTAAAAGTCACTATATATTCGTTTTATAATGGATAAAGAAGCAAGCAAACTTTTCCGGATAATTTTATAGGAAGGGCAAAATATCCTCAAAAAATACTACATCAAAGTGAAAATGAGGTATAAACCTAATATGTAGAAGCCCATTTCCCAAAGATTTCCAATACACAGCTTTTCCCGAAAACATGTTAGAAATATGGATCTAACTATTACACAATAGAATAGCTTTTCATGGGATTCATGGGTAAAAAGTTACGAAATCCACCTGGTGACAAATACCATAATTGCTGTTTTGCCAAATTAAATTTCCATCCAGATTCTTTAGCATTTTTTGCGATAAACAAAACGTGCTTATTTACATTATTCTTAATGCCATTTTCACTTTATATATTGATATAGCTGTTTGTTTCCCCCAAAGATATCGCAAACATTCGATTCCTTAAAATACATTACGAATTAACCGAATAAGAGTAAAAAAAACTTGTAACTGAATCAAGTTAAGCCTCTCTATCAAAACTCTTGCGCCGCCTTGAGCCTACTCCGTGCATCATATAGAACGGCCGAAATTAAACACAGTTGTGTATGCTTGTAATTCTTTAATGCTAAAACCATCAACGAACTTTTTATATTATGTAATGCTGGCCTGTAATCCCACAAATCAAAGCAATAATGTTTCAGAATTTTAAAAAAGTGATAAATTTACGACGGGTTACAAATGTATTTTTGATGACGGATTTATAAATGTTTCCAAGATCATTTATATAGAAAATAACTAATTTATATATGTTAACACCTAGATAATTTCTGAACATTCTTTTAACTATTACATAAATACAAATTATATTTATTTACCAATAAAATCTATAACCTCATTAGTGTTGCATTGTTACATCACGGACATTATTTGCACATTGGGTGTATCGACTGAAGAAGGATGGGAGTTATGAATAATATATAAACCGATACTATTAGTCAGCCTACGCTAGCCGCACCATTACGTTGGTACAATAAGAGCAGGTCAGAACAAAAATGTAATACATGAAGCGACCGTATCATGTGCTGAACATTCTCAAAAGCAAAAGAGAACAATTAGCAAGTATGTTAATTATAAATATGTTAAAAAGAAATGATAAATTGATGTTCAATCAGCAAACTTGAAACATCTAGACCGGATGTATTAAAAGGTAGACCGGGTAGACCTAAAATCTAAATTTACGAAACCTCCAAAAATTACGACTTACAGTTTACGTTTTGATCAGTTTATCCAAAAATTTCTGATAAAAACTTGAATAAAAACTAATAATAACCTGAATTGAATGTTTTGTGGTTGCATGTATTTAATTGTTCAGTTTCTTTCAAGACATTTTATTGTGTACTTAGAGAATTCATTGTTTTCATTATTTTGATTTCAAATAATTTCGATGTTTTATTCATTCAAGCTTCTCGTTAATAGTAGGGATATAAGCGTATGTTATGTAAATAAACAAACTGAATTTTAATCGTGTCATGCAGTTGTACTTCAGCGCGTAATGTCAACAGTTACACAATAAAAAAAATAATTTCAATGCTGCTTCGAACATGTAGGTCTCATAATAGGAGACCTACATTTAAAATAACAGTATTGATATTATTGCACAAATACAATGAAACATCGGATGTGGGGTTCAGCTGACGTTCAAAACACCTTTTAATTGATTTTATTTGTGTAATTATTTACAACGGTTCATTATCACAATCGGGCAATGAGTACGTTCTGGTCTCTTAAATATATAGTCCCCGTTATAATACCAGATTATATTAGGATACTATAGCTATATACTAAGTAAAGCCCCAGACATTGACTCTGGCTTATAAGTAAATACTGGAAGTATTGCATTAATAATCTCTACAGTTTTGCAAAATTTACTATAAATCAATGACACTTTAACGTCATTTTGGACTTTTATTCCATCAAATAATAAGAATTTTGTACTGCGTGACCCCGGGGTACCGTCATTCAAAGTCACTACATATTGCGCTGTCCAGTAGGCCCCTTTTTCAGCTCTCGCATTTACTACAGGGTATGCTTTTCACGTTTCTCAAAGCCTTATTTACCACAGGGTATACTGTTCCTGCTGGATATTTATCACAGGCTATATTTTCAGAAAATATTCGTTTGTCACAAGGTGTATTTCTTGGAAAATGCATTTATGACACGTATGAAAAATTAAGGTTCTTAAATTTTCGCAAATTTATGTACCATAGGGTATATAATTTGCAAACGAATTTTACACAGAGTTACTTACAACAGGGTATATTTTCATGTTGTTTTTTTTCATTTACGACAGGGTATATTCAGTTTTTAGTGACCTTTATTTACCACAGGGTCCCGGGGGTACTCAAGTTATTTTTTGGTGGTGGTATGCAGCCCATTTGAAAATTTTGGATTTGGATTGTATACTTCTTACTGTATTGTTTGGATTGCTACCCGCTGCTTACAGCATATAATTTGGATTAATTTTAGGTTTGTATTCATAAAATGATTTTTGGAATTTGGTTTGTATCAGTCTGTTTGCGTAAAAATGGATTGCTACTCAAATATTTTAAAATTTTGGATTGCGTTCCGCGGCACATCCCCTTATTCAAACAACCATGAGTACCCCTCGGGCACAGGGTCAGGTTTTTTATCCTGGGTCGTACACCCTTCCACCTTTTTTGTCAAGTCACTCCCTATACAGACACAACAAAGGGGTGGATTTTACGTCTTTTACCAATCTAGTCCAGGAAAGAGATAGGTTTTCGGGAGTTCAGTCCAGTAAAGGGGTGAGTTTTCAGGGTCAGTTTGTGTAACTGCTGTTAAGGGTAAGCTAGACCCTCGTTACTGTTTAAAGAAAAATTCGGGAAAAATCCGCATTGCATTTTTTTCACACAAAATACTTTTTTTCTGAAATTTTAGCATTCATGCTATGTTATGGTGATATTTTTAGACTTATGTGTGCAATGCATAAAATTTAATTAATGTTTTATGACACCTCATGAAAATCATAAGGCACATCCTACAGCAAAATCCTGGGGATCTAAATTGGAGCTAACTACGTTTTTAAGAAGTAAACGATATTTCCATTATTTGTTATGACCGAATTGTAAATACCGTGAGTAATCTTTGAATTATTAATGTTTAAGAAAAGGTAATTTTTTTATTTGCTAAAAAGAACAAATTGATTATATAACCAAAATCCCTGGTGCAGATTAAAAATGGTCAAAAAGAAATTATGGGAATATCGATTACTTGCTAAAAACATAGTTAGCACGAATTTTGATCTACTGCGTTTTCCCGTAGGATGTACCCACTGAATTTAGTAGGGTGCAATTAAATGCTAATTAAATTGCATACATTTTACACAATTGTTTGAAAATACCATTATGACATAGCCTGAATGTTAAAGGTTTAGAAAACATCTATTTTGAGTGAAAAAAATGTAATGAGGATTTTTCACGAATTTTTATTTAAACAGTGACGAGGGTTATTAATTAATTATTAATTAATGTTTAAAAAAAGGTAATTTTTTTATTTGCTAAAAAAACAAATTGATTATATAACCAATATCCCATTTGCAATTTTAAAATGGTCAAAAAAAAATTATGGGAATATCAATTACTTCCTAGAAATCGTATAGTTAGCCCGAATTTTGATCTACTGGGTTTTCCCGTAGCATGTACCTAATGATTTTTGTAGGATGTAATTAAATGCTAATTAAATTTCATGCATTTTACACAATAGTTTGAAAATACCATAATGACATAGCTTGAATGTTACAGTTTTAGAAAATATCTATTTTGAGTGAAACACATGTAATGCGGATTTTTCACGAATATTTATTTAAACAGGAGAGGGTGTCGTTTTTTCGAATTCTGAGGTCCGGAAAAGGGGTGGGGTTTGGAGTGACGGGCTGAGCCCCCGTATAAAATATTTCGAAGTGTTGAAAATGAGATTTTTTTTATAATTAAAAGGCCACGATTTATTATATTAGACGAATTTATTTTAAGAAATACCAAGTAAAATGATAATTGGCATGTTTTAAAATAGGTCCCAAAGCCACCAGTTTGTACATATTTAGGATATATTTGAACTTCCAATATTTGTTTACAGATAAATCAAGTATACGTATTTAATTTTAAATGAAAAAGAGGGTTGGGCTAAATGCGAAAGCTAATATGTACACTAATACAAAACTGTTGAGATGTTGTACCTTTGTAAATATTGTACAGTTGATATCATAGCAAACAGTATTGTTTAAAAAACCAAGTTACTATATATACAGACTGTATTCCCGTCGGTACCACTCCCCTGACATATAAAATACAATATGGAGCTCTTCCAGATTATCAGCTTCATTGTCTTAGATTCATTTAGCCAATTCCAAAGTTATTAGTTAAAAGATTAGCAAATAGTTTATTTTTTTACAAGTTTGATTGTTTTAATAAGATTGTCCCCTTACTTTTTTCAAGTTCCTAATATGAAATATTTCTAAAGAGTATGTTTTATATACCACTCTCACTGCTGGGATTTGTGATTTGATTTTCTACTTAGTACTTAGTATACCTCCATGTTAGTCACTGCATGAAGTTTATGAAATGTTTAACATAATATATATAAGTCTCAGTGACATTTTATTAGTACTTGAGCATGATTGGCTACAGAGAATTACAAAAGCAATTTTACCAGGAGGAAGATTGTTTCAGATTCAGTCTAAACAACGAGGATGAATTATCAGAAATGTTTCCGAAAGAACACCCCACGACGAATTGAATGTGCTGTGCTTTTTATTAATTATAATAAGGAGCAAGTTTTCAGAAAACACCCGTATTTTTGCATTATTTCCCAGACATTACTGCGTTATTTTCACATTATTTCCCAGATATTACTGCGTTATTTTCACATTATTTCCCAGATATTACTGCGTT
>JAOXYB010068055.1:14555-41892 GCA_028565635.1 Phoronis ovalis
TTTCACATTATTTCCCAGATATTACTGCGTTATTTTCACATTATTTCCCAGATATTACTGCGTTATTTTCACATTATATTTGCGTAGTATTGATGTATATCATATCATTTTTTTTTATCTAGAATTTTTGTATACATTGTTAGTAAGTGTAGATCGAGTAGTTGGACCTTTCTTGTAAAACTGTAAAATGTTTTTACTGTGAACATTACTGTGTCAAATAAATACTACTATTATAAAATTGTCATCGCTACAAGGCTGAGCGTATAAATTTGCTTTTTCCGGCATGTTTTATGGTTAGATTCTGAATTTTTGCATACGGAAATAACTAAGTCCCAAATAGGTATCGATACCAAATCCGAATGTGAGTTTTAGATATAGTTCTAGTGTGAGTAGTTCAGATCCTCTTAACGGAGACACCGCACCCATTGGGGCTCATCAAATCGGTCAGCCAATCTTTGACAGACTCAGCAATAGAGCACTCACTGTGACTGTATAAGTGGCGTATGGATAGGTAAAATATTTTAGTGCTAGCTTCAGAAAAATTGCAATTCAAATTCCATTATATCTGACACAATTGTTTAGGTAGTGTCATTTTGTAATTTACGACTGTGCAAATGTCTAATTTCTACTTAGATCAGGATTACACTAAGTCATAAACAAGTAGCGAGATCATTCTTGGAATCCTTTTGCATTTCATCTGAGATCATAACTGATGACTCTAAATTTTTTGTCACAGAAGTTTTAATAATAAAAATAAACTTACTTATCAGATCTCTACCAATTAACCATTTTGGATCGAACTTCATCATGCTTTGAAAATTGTAGAACCTTGTCTACTGCTTTTCTCTTACAATCGACTTGCAACAACTGGTTTCTTCAAGCTCTCTAGTCAATATCGAAATTAAATATTTCGATAATTATTATATTCCTGATAATATTACTTTAAAACTGTTCGCTTTTACCCTGAGTATTTCGAGATAAAATAATATCAAACACGAAAGAAGTAAAACAAGTTAAATAAAACATGTTGCTTGTTAATAATTATTCCCATATCAAATCGCTGAGACATACAAATATATCGTATCATCCTGATGTAAATAATCCCTGAAGTATCAAAATAATATCGACTAACAGAATCAATGAATGAAATACGTCTAACTTGATATCATAAATGTTTAATCTTCCCAAGACTGGCAACCAACGTGACTATCATTAAGTGTTCTTACTCAGGTAAATATATACACCAATCTGAGTATACCTTAGTGAAAGTAAGGGTCGAGGGTCACCTTAGTAATACGACCGGATAAAGCATTTTAGTTCTCCTAGGATGGACTTCTATAATACACATAGTAGTGTTTACCATGCGGAATACAATTACCAAAAATAAACATTAACGGTAAATTATGAATAAATTTCCAAAGTTGATTTTAGCATAGGGTTGTTTACTTTACGCAAGTATGTGGAATACCCTATAGCAAATTAATGTATAAATAAATCGACAAAAAAAATAGCACTCCTCTATACCACCTAAGAACTTTTTTCTTTTAATATGGTTCAGTTCAAGGTTATGACCGGTGTTGTACTATTAATTTAAACATAGTATATTTGAAATTCTATATATCCTAGTTCTAGCAATGTCAGAGAATGTTATCCGTATCATATTCAAAATAAGTGTGTAACTCCATAAAATATTACTGGTGTTCATATAATATAAAATGTGTTTCAAAACATCAATTATCTTTTCCTAAGTATTTCCCCAATTTAATTTTTGCATATATAGAGAGAGGAGCGATCCGAAATTTAAAAATAGTGGATTAACAATCCACTTTATGCCAATACTTTTTGAATTTTTTGAAGGTAATATGTTTGTTACGTAACAAGGGAGAATTTTTTTAAGGAAAATATTTTTGTAATTTTTTAACAGTCTGTTGCAAACAAAGAACAAACAGTAAAAAGTATACAATTTAATTCCAAAATTCAAAAAGACCTCACATCTCTACCCAAAAATAATTTGAGCACACATAGGGAGTTAATCGTGACAATTTCAAGGACAGTTTAATACAAATTTATTTAATTACTTGTTATGCACAGAACACGTTGTTATTTCTTATTTGTTGTTATTGTGCTTAGTTCTAAAGTATCCTAGGATATAAGCTAGTTTGTTTCCCAAATATTTGTTAAACGTTAAAATACATGAATTTTTAATAATTCCCATTATATATGGTGTGAAAAAAACAATACTAGGATCGAACAACGTCACAAAGCAGTTTAAAACTATTATTTTCATTGCAAATGTAGATATAGAAATTTGCCAAGTTACTACTATATAGTTATTTTTGTATAGATCTGATAAAAATAAAAAGCACATATATCACTTTGTATTAATGCATTGTTTAGTCCCTGTATATACTCGACAGCTGATAGTTGAGGGAAATGTGGTGAAAATAACGGTCGCGATTTGAAACATGTTTAGCTCAATACAAATCTGGTCCGATTCTAATTTTGCGTGGAACGATTAACATAAACTGTAATGCTTTCCTTTTAACTAGAATCAGAATTTGTAATCTTGTTTCTGAAATATTGCGTTTAGTGACTAAACTGTAATGATCGGTTCAGATAATTTGTAGATTTTTTAGGTTATATTCAGCATTTCGTTGTGTTTTTTTTGTACAAATATACTATTCGTATGCAATCAGTGGAGCCAAACGCTCCCAGAATGTTCGTTTTGTAAATAAACAAACCTGCAGTTCTCCGAGAGCTCGAGCTGTTTATTTACAAAAATAGGAGGCATTCTAAGAATGTTTGTGTTCGCGGGCCGGTTGCTCCATCAATTGCATGGAAATATTCTATTGGGATGATCGAGTTATTAGGAAATTGTAATTAATGATATAGAGATAACTGATTAAGGCTAAGCTGGACCCTCGTCACTGTTTAAATAAAAATCGTGAAAAATCCTAATTACATTTTTTTCACTCAAAATAGATGTTTTCTAAACCTTTAACATTCAAGCTATGTCATAATGGTATTTTCAAACTATTGTGTAAAATGTATGCAATTTATAATTAATTAGCATTTAATTGCACCCTACTAAAATCATTGGGTACATCCTACGGGAAAACCCAGTAGATCAAAATTCGTGCTAACTATATTTTTAGCAAGTAATCGATATTCCCATAATTTCTTTTTACCATTTTTAAACTGCACCAGGGATTTTGGTTATATAATCAATTTGTTTTTTTTAGCAAATAAAAAAATAAGCTTTTCTTAAACATTAATTAATAATTCAAAGATTATTCACGGTTTTTACAATTCGGTCATAACAAATAATGGAAATATCGTTTACTTCTTAAAAACGTGGTTAGCTCCAATTTAGATCCCCAGGATTTTGCTGTAGAATGTACCTTATGATTTTTATGAGGTGTCATAAAACCTAATTAAATTTTATGCATTGCACACAAAAGTTTAAAAATATCACCATAACATAGCATGAATGTTAAAGATTCAGAAAAAAATTATTTTGTGTGAAAAAAATGCAATGCGGATTTTTCCCGAATTTTTCTTTAAACAGTAACTTAGCTTAGCCTTAAGCAAAACGATGCCAAAAGAATATTTTTTATTAAAAATTCCTTTATTTAATTATTTATGGGAACAAATGATCATGAACACATGGCAAATGGTAAGCAATAGCAATTAAGACTCAAAATAGTACCAACAGTGTATTAGTGGGCGTATTGTTACTTAATCCCCTGTTGTTTATTCTGCATGGATACTGACGCCTAATGTTCATTTTATTTGGAAATAGGTGTGGTTCTTCACAAAGTAAAAGAAATTACAATGTACTTCAATTTCTAACAGACATTTTTTAATCCAAATTGATAAGAGTATGCAATGTAAGGTGAAACTTTGATTTGTCTGTCTAGTAGAGGAGAGAATTGCAGAAAGTCCTCTAGAAATTGAATTTCATAGCACCTCTGGTACACCTCTCCACATTTGGTATCATTGGATAGTGAATTGTATACAGGTTAAGAATATGGTTGTTGTTCCGTATTGTTAGGTGGGTGGGGAACGCGTTGTGTGAGGTTTAATTTTCTGAGTTGACATGTACTTTAATGAGACACTGCTAATTGTTTATGCGAATATCAATACAATACTTTATAAATTTATATATTTTATAAATTAGTTGCTTAAATGACATATCTAAGATTATATTCTGATAGAAAGACAATTCTCGTAGTCAATTTTATGACATGAAATAAATTTCACAACAATTAAATTAGATATGCTACGCACTCTACGGTGGTCCGCTCAAAACAACGACAAAACAGTAAATAGAAAAGTAATTTTACAATATAACATATTTATGAATTATAAGAAAACTTGATACCAGTCTTTGCAAAATGTTACTGCATGTAAAATCAGTAACATTGCACTATATTTTGTGGTCTCTGAGACGCGCTTCCGAGCATTATAAAGGGTCATGTGTACTTTTAGTAAAATTACAAAAGGCAATTAACTATAGGTGTCCATATTTTCAATATTTCTGCTACATTTGTTACCTGTATCATTTGTTACTTCTTTTAATAGAGATAATGGTTATTTTAAGCTAAATTATTACAAAATAAACTATTTTTATAGCAATGAAATCAAACTTTATAACCCTAAAATCGGATAATAGATACAGAGTATGCAAAACGACATTTACCTATCTTTTACATCACGTGGTACATTATATGCTTTTAAAATAAATTAATTCGAAATATGTTGACTGTCTATAAACCTTTGTTCAAATTCAAACATTATCAAGTATATTTAATCTCTAGAAATGACTCTAAGTTAACTTATAAGGGAATAGAAAGAATGCTCATCTTATGATGTCATCTAAAATGGCTACTGTAACAATAGAACATTCACGTACATGTATATGTTTTACAGTAAGGTTTAAATTATTTAATGGTATACATCTAATTATTTGTAACTTATTTAATATTGAATTTAAGGTATAAACGAGTATTTCACACTTTTAATTTAAAATTATTTTGCTGCATAGTTTGTTGTTAGCCCGGGGAGGCAGTCAATATGAACGTGGGTACGCATGTTCCAACAAAATTTCGCGTGAAAGAGTATGTTTTTCGAACCGCAGGCGCGTAACGCGCGGAGGATATGTTTTTGTTAAAATCACGAAAAGGGGTGTTTTTTTGAGGTGTGACACTTCGTTGGGGGTGTTTTTCCCAAAAGTCACTTCCTCAGGGTATTTTTATTAAAAAAAACTCACTTCCTTAGGGTTGTATTTTTGCGGAATTTCACTTCGTTAAGGGGTTTTTTGAAAAGCCATGTTGGAACATGGGTACCCACTTTCATATTGACTGCCCTCCCCGGGGTTGTTAGTAATTTCCTCATCACTACAAGCATATGTATATTTACATATTACAAAATCCACCTTTTCTCTAGGAATAAAATATATGTATGTTAACAAATATAATACTTTAATATACACCATAATATTTGTCTGGTATCAATCGCCATCATCATAATTTTCTTCAAACGTTAAAAAAGTGTTGGGACAATGTTCATCACCTCCTTTTTATTGCCTTACGTTTTCCAGAAGTTTGCTCCATTCTTTAGGTACAGGTGTTTGCGTATTATATAACCAGCAATCATAATCACTACATAGTCATATCTAACTGCTCGCGCTAAACATCCCAATTATTCATTTATAGGAACTGATGGTAGGGATGTCATGCATTTATCCTAATGAGTTCCGATATTCCCACCAGGTGGTCCTCAATCAGGAGTAGCAAAATAATGCTTATAAAAGGCAGCCTGAATAATCGGCTGAAGGTAACATTGATTTATGACTAGATAAAAAGTTTCTCGAACTGTGATGCAGGCTTCGTACTTTAAAGTAATCGAAGTGGATGTCATATAAGTAACAAATGTGACATTAGCAACTGTAACAGTAAACTTGAAGGTGAAATATGTATATTCCAAAAAAAGTAAATAAGAGCAGATTATGGCAGAAAAACTACATAAATATTTAAGTTTATTTATTATTTAACTTGCTTAAATAATAAATTATGCAGTAACTGACTTCTGTTGGTAGCCGGAAATGTATAAAAGTGGACATAAAATATTTACTGTTTTACAGCTAGCAAAAGAATGGCATTACAGTTTTGGTTTTCCTAAGGGCAATTAAACGTAGCAATGAGGTGAGTTATTCATTGAATTATTTTAATTTACTATGTGGCAATGAACGTATTTTTAAAACAAATTATCAAAACTATTGAAAAAGTTGCAAATTATTATCTGCACCAACGAAACAATTTTGACTCACTAGCGTATTCACACATGCTGCTGTAACTCCATACTTCAATAGATTCTTCTTGATTGTATGTATCAATAAACAAAAGCAAGTAAAACATGTTTGTTCCATGAATCAAATGAAGTGCAACCATATAAATAATCACAACACGAAAATGTAACAATGATCTATCACAATTCGGTGTCTAGTTATCATTTCATGATAACAAATTATATAACCTCGAAAAATTAATAATAACAAATACAAAAGTTATGGATTAACATATTGTTTGAGATTGTTATCTTGCCACAAAAAGATATCCATGTGTTCCTTTATCCCTTAATCAGATGCTAAGTAAGCTTGCTTCATAGCTGATTGGAAAATAATGATATCATCAATTCTATGTTAGGTATACTGCAACTACTTAGTAGTTGTCATAATATGTAAGGCATCTCAAAACACAGAAGGTAACTATACATTACGATTTTTAAAATCTTTTACAATGCATATACCTGAACTTGATGTTAACTCTGCTTTAATGCTTATTGCTGATATTCAAACAGCTACTCAAAACAATTTTATATCATCATACATGGTCATCACACACACAGTACCATACACAGTCACTATACATGGTCACCACACAATCCCCATACATGGTCACCATGCACAGTCCCCATACATGGTCACCATACACAGTCACTATACATGGTCACTACACAGTCCCCATACATGGTCACCATGCACAGTCCCCATACATGGTCACTATGCACAGTCCCCATACATGGTCACCATGCACAGTTCCCATACACAGTCACTATACATGGTCACCACACAGTACCCATACATGGCCACCTTGCACAGTTCCCATACATGGTCACCATGCACAGTCCCCATACATGGTCACCATGCACAGTCCCCATACATGGTCACCATGCAGTCCCCATACATGGTCACCATGCACAGTCCCCATACATGGTCACCATGCAAAGTCCCCATACATGGTCACCATGCACAGTTCCCATACATGGTCATCACACACAGTCCCCATACACAGTCACTATACATGGTCACCACACAGTCCCCATACATGGCCACCATGCACAGTTCCCATACATGGTCACCATACACAGTCACTATACATGGTCACCATACACAGTCCCCATACATGGCCACCATACACAGTTCCCATACATGGTCACCATACACAGTCACTATACATGGTCACCATACACAGTTCCCATACATGGTCACCATACACAGTCCTATACACAGTTTGTTCATAAAACTATTTGCTCATTTTTAAAAATTTTAATGGCCTTGAACAGTTAGTTCCTTTCTAAAATTCGGTTGAGACGAAAATAAATGGAAAATAAGCAGTTGTGTATGCAAGCTCAAACAATAAACACGTTATATCACGAGATAAGAACAAAACAGTTAATTTTATCCATTAAACTTATTAAAATAACAGTCTGTAGCGTCAGTGAGATTTATCTTTTTTTCATGTAATCATTGTCTTCATCTTCACTATCTTCATACTCACTCCCATCATCCTCATCTTCATCATAATCACTATCATCACCTCCCTGAAACAAACATTGAGCCCTTCATGTCAGGTCATATTACAGAACTCTACTACTTGCAAGAACATTTTGAGTAAATACTTCAGCAGCTTACAAAGGAAATTGCCATGTTGTTGTTGGCAATGTATTTAAATACATTATTTTATAGCAAATTGCTCTTCCCTCAAAAAGTAGAAAAATAATTTACATGTTACACTTGTTTGAAATTGCAAATGTTCACATTTACCAGAATATGAGATAGAAAAAACAGTACACAGGGTGATACTAGATACTGACCAACATATTTGACGTATTTTTCTGTGGTATTTGAGATCCAGAGATTTCCTTTGATGCTACTGGTGTGTTGGCTACTGATTGATTAGTTGAATTTAGAGATGCTCTTGAACCATGTAGAGATGCTTTGGATCCATGCCTTTGCATTTGTAACCTAGCAGCAGCACTTTCTGGTCTTAGAGAGTTTTGAAATTCCTAAAATTAACAAGCACCATATTCAGACAGCAGTAGTTTTAAAATCCATCAATACTTTACTTCAAATTTCAAAGACCATCTGACAAGATAAATAATAAATATTTTCATGACAATAACATACTCCTCTATTATTTTAATAATTAAACTCATTTGAAATTTGAAACATATAAACTAAAAGTAATGTCGACAAACATTTTTACCCTTAATTTTTCTGTGATTCTCTGAAGTTATAATACATTCATTTGGTTGTTTGCAAATAATTGCAATGTTAATTAGAGAAAAGATCAAAAATAAAATTTTGAAAAAACGGAGAAAGAACTTTTAGTACAGGCTTACAACACAAACATACCTCTAAGTCATCTTCTTCATTTAACAGAGACAGGTTTTGAAAACAAACGGTGTACAGCTCTAATGCCTTGGCATGAAACATCATTTCCACTGTTACAAAGTCTGTTAGGCTCTTCTGAAACATGACAAAAATCAATACTAAACACATCAGATTTCACCAACAAGTGAACATGCTATCTTTAGTAAAAAGTTCTAGAGCTACACACCACAAAATGTCCATTGTAGGATTTGTAGCTGTGTCAGAGAGAACTGCTTGCAACTTTGACAACAATGCTTGCCACAAAAATTTTGAATGAACAAAGTGACATTACATTATATTTTCAAAAAAATTTTTTTTAATTGAGGATATACTTGTAGTAGACATGGACTGAACCCACATGGCCTAAGTACACCATAACACGAGGCTTTGTAGACACTACATACGAGTATAGTACCGGCATATTAATACACGTATTTTTTTTCTTTTTTGGGGGGTCTGGCGTTTTAATTTTGGGTGTTTTGTAATGTCAACATGTTGTACTTTCTGACTAAAGCAATGAAATTCCAGAGATCATTACAATTTTTTAAAAATCAGAATTTGAATTCGGGCTTATTTGCCAGTGGAATAGTGCGATTCATGGGTCGATTTTGTTCTAACACGATTTTCTCAAAATCAGTATGGTCAAGACTGCACGAAAATTTAACTGGTAGTGTATGAAAGAGTGTGCGCTCACATTATGAAGAGATAATAGTTCCGGGAATGTTGCTCTATTTGATATGTGCATGAACGTTACAACCTTTTTGTATTGAGTTGGATGGGGAGTCTAATGGTGTACTTAGGCCACATGGGCAGATACTAAAGGAAGATACCATGACCAAGTATTAGGTTGCCACCTGGTGGCCGAATATCTAGTAACTCTGCACAAAATCAAAGAAACACTTAGATGACACCAAATAATTAAACTGCTATTTAGATTGATAATGAAGTGTGAATACCTAATGTGATATGAATTGCACAT
Organism: Phoronis ovalis; assembly: GCA_028565635.1. NCBI lineage: Eukaryota > Metazoa > Phoronida > Phoronidae > Phoronis > Phoronis ovalis. The sequence goes on from JAOXYB010068055.1 coordinate 24,251, forward strand.
TTATAATATTTGAATATTTTCTGTAAAGGTCTCCATACATTAATAGTCAGTAATGAAAGGACATTTTAAATACTGCATGCAACAACCATTTGTCTATACATTCTTCTCACGAATGGCTGTTCCAATCACCCCCTAGTACTATACAAGTTAAACAAGCATACAGTCAAATCAAATTAACAAATCTTTAAACTCTAAAATAAGTTTTACTGTTTGCAATTTGTAAGCTTTGAAAATATATTCTAATGCATCTACATTACTTTAATGTATGTGAATGCCATTTAGCCAGCAGGTAAAAGATTAAAGATAAATGTTATGGTCTACTACTTGATTTGAAAAGATCAGCTTGTCCGCTTACATGTACATTTATCATGATTTCAATGATTTCATTGTTATGCAATAACATAATTTTTTAATATCTGCTTGCAGCTAAAGAAAATGAAAAATTACAATTAGTGTGATGCAATGATGTGCACTTGACCACCCTGCAACAGTCCAGTACAGACAAATAAGTATTTAAAAAATAGTCTTAAAATTACTACATGAGACTTGATCTAAAAGTGATCTTAAATTTGCATGAGACTTGATCTAAAAGTAAATTTGACCTGTTCATCTACTACCTCACAAAACTGAAAGCAAGATTGTTCAACAACTTTTGAGTAGGCCTACATTCTTTACAAAACAAAACAAAACATTGTCAACTCTTGTGAGCAATTGACCCATTTATTGACTTTAATGGGACAGTAGTAAGGACCAGCACAGTTTACATGTAAAAATCCTATTGCGCAGTTTAAATCTTTAATAATTATCTTTTCCTTGTCACTAAATTAGTACTTTTGTCAACACACCATGCAGTTTGTATCATGCTTCCACCAGCATCTTGAGGACAGCAAATTTAATAGTGTCATATATTGGAAAGTGAAATGAAATTTCGGGAATTTTTTTTTAGAAACATTATTAATTTTTACTGTTACCTAGACATCTTGCTTCTGACTTAGAATTTTTTCTTACATGTATTTGTATTTCATTTTTCTTTAGTTGAGTACTGAATGAAATTAAAACTACTTACTTTGAGGTCTTGCACTTTTCTCTTTTCAAACTTCTCCATTTCCTCTTCCAAAGCTTTGTCTGCTCTGCTGGCTGCAACATGGGCCTGTTGTAGCTCTTTTTCTGCAATGCTCTGTAGCAGAAAGATGGCAATAACAAAAGTAGTATCTTCAAGAATGCAAATAATAAATAAAACAACTTTAATTCTGTTGCTGATGTCTGTTGACATATACCAACCTTCTTCAACATCTGTTTCAACACAAATTAAACAGTACTTTTATTAGATTAAACAGTACTTTTATTGTTGGATGTTGCTTGAGAACCTATCCAGCTAAGCTGACCTGGCAACATTACATTGCAACATGCAATGCAGGTTTGGAATTTTATATCCTATATGTGACACTTATAAAAAATATGGTAATTCGTGTGTCATGACCATGAAGTGATATACTTCATAATTATCATGTTACAGAAGTAACTGACTGGCTAGGGGTTAATCATTTTCATATAATTACGTCATAATCATCAGTCGGGTATGTTCAGCTTAGACCTCAAACCAACTGACATCCTCAATATCAACCCATACTGAAATTACATTCTCTGAATAAAAATTTTGATGTTTTTCAGGACAGTGTCACATGTTAACTTGCAATACCTTGTTCATCCACTCTGCACCTAAAATGCACCTACATTGTACTTATAACGCAATTAATAATCTGACCTAATGTGTACCAACTAATAGGATGGGATCCTCTATGCGTCCTCTATATCAACCCAGAAATTCCATTTTTTTGAGAAACCCTCTTACCAAGCAAAGTTGATGGAAAGGGAATGGAAAGATAGTAAAGTAAGTGGCTTTTCGGATATTTTTCATATGCAGCATTTTTCACGGATTTCCTCTATACCATGCAAAAACAAACCACATCTTCTATACCTAAAATCAAGTGAATTTACCCAATACCCTCTGCACCCGAGCTACAAAAACTGGACATTCTCTGTACCTAAACCCTGAAAAATGGACCTACTCCAGTGGAGCATCTCCATCAGTCAGTACTATTAAGTGACCCCTGTGGAAATACTTCATACCAACTACATTTAGGGTAAACACTGTTATCAGTTTTCTTTCATAAGCAATCAAGAAAGAGAACAGCTTTATAGTGAAGATAATGGTTCCGCCCTTAAAGGCTCAGAACACATTATTTCTCATGTGCAATTGTATGTGCCTGTCAAAGTTTGTCAGTTACCTGTTTTGTTCTATCTTTGGAATCTTTTGCTTTGTCTGCTTGCTGTTTCTGTTTGGTTTCTTTGTCTCTAGCAATAAATGCTGCTTTAAGATCTGCCTATGAATATAATTTTAACCATTACTGTTTCTAATCATCTGTGGAACGGATCTGTCAACAGACATTCAGAAGATCTGCAATCTTTTGCAGTGATGAGTATCAATTTTTCTGACCTGAATTAAAATGTTTTTGACAGAAGAAATCACCCACCACATTTTATTAAATGAACTCCCTAGAAGAATCCTTGACCAAACTCTTACCTGTAATAATACTGTACATCACCCACATATCAGGTCATGCACTTGTAAATGTACTTTTAATTGTAAATTTACAATAAATTACCTATAGCAGTCCTGCCTTTATAATAGCAGTTTAATTTATGCATAAGCTGAGCTAGAGACACTGTAACACAGATGTGTGGCAATCAACATAAAGTTTCTGTTTAATTGGCTCCCCAGTCTGCACGTTAATTTTGAACTCAAAATACACAAATGCTTAAAATTACTATTGATTCTATATCTTGAACAGCGTTAGCTGTAGCAGTTATGTTAATTACCTTAGCTTGTTTTAACATTGTTCCATATAACTTAAGAGGCTCAACAACTTTTGCTTCTAACCTTGTAACCTACAAGAATAATCATTCATGCTTGATATATTAATATATAATATTATTTTACATATTTCTGCTACATAATCACAGTAGTTTGATCGTATTTTATTAAATATTAGATAGTGCTTAATAATCATTAGAAGAAGAAAGATTAACTTCTCCAATACAAAATTTATTGTTTTAGATATAATTTTTTAAGGTCTGCTGTTATTTTCAAAATAATCAAATATTACTTAGCTTGATTAAACAACATATGATAACTGCAACTCTCAGGTATTGACAGAAGCTCAAGTTTTGATTTTAAGGATGTCATTTTTGCTAGTATTACCTCTGACCAAATATCCTTGGTTTACCATTATAGTGCAGCTGAATACCCCCAAATTAACATAATGATTTTTAGTTTTAAATATAAGTGTCATTTCATGTGTTTGTGGAACAATTGAAAACGATCAACCATTTCCCTAAATTAAGGATTCAAGACTCTAACTTTGCACCCTCTTTTCAATAGATAATATGATTTGTATAAAAAGTCAAGATTGTATAATTAGCAGATTATAAAAAAATTCTCTTTCAGAAGGTTGAACAATACGTTGCGACATTTCCAATGAGAAAAGTAAACAAACCAAATTGGTATTTTTCATTTATCCTCAAACCATCACACAAATCGTTTTATTACCTTCCAGGTACCTTATATAATTACCTGTGTGTTTCTATAATCTTGAATTGTTGATAAATTCTGTGAGAACTGCATGAGGCTTGCTTTACTGGAAGGATTGTGTGACACATTTTGTGCGTAATCATATAAATGTTGAGATATAACATCAGCTGTAATCATTATAATATCAAGATAAATTATACTTAGACAAAACATACAAGGAAAGGTGAACCTGCTCTCCACTAGAAAAGTGTAATAATTCATACTAGATATCTGTTACTTTTCATTTTGGTGTAGGTTTTTTTAAAGGTAATTGGTTTTTCCTAACATTGTTGTAAAATCTTGAGTCTTTGCCCATTGTGAAATGAACAGTAGGTCACTTCCTGGTAAATGTGATTGTTAGTTTATGGTTTAAACTTAAACAGCAGAAATTACTATACCGTTATGCATGAACTAAAACTGCAATGAATATATATAGTACTTCATCGTTAAGATATTGTGACAGTAAAAGAAGGTAATAACCTTTTTTTAATTGCAGTTTCCCATGTTTTTGCCACTAGGGGGGATTAAGTGGGTTATATCCATTCACATTTATTAATGTAAAACATGAACAGTATATTTTATGTATTAAATTGTATTTATTCTGCTTTTTTATATTAATAACTTGACAAGAACTGGTTCTTCCTCAACCTTCTATAAATTTGGAAAATTAATATTTTGTGAGTAAATACTGAATGAGATGATTTTTTAACACTTCAACACACTAGAGTTACGCTAATCCTCAAATCTCACATTTTCTGGCAAGTGAGACTTGAATCTTTAAGTAAAAATGGTCCTAATGACCTGTTAGTATTAATTATTACTGTAATAAAACATTGTTTATACTACCTACCTTTATCTCTGACTTTTGCAGTTTTTCGTGAATAGGATGCAAACTCTGCACATAAATCTCCAAAATATTTTTCCACAGCAGTAATTCTGTCTTGCATAAATTTCTGCTGATACTCGCTAAATGTTAAAATAATTATATTTTTTATTATAGGTAAGTGTGGCAGGATCATTTTAACAAATTTTGCTAATTTAGAGATAGCAATCCAATATGGAAAATCTGTTTGAGTACCATGTGTTAATGTAAAAATGAAGTGAACCAAATCCTTTGCAGCAGCTAGGAGAGAACCCGGGGAGGGGGAGTCCAGCTTCTAGCTACATAGGGATATGTGGCCACCCCAATGGATCTGTTTTTCGACCAGACTAGCAGAGAGGTTCTGTTTCTTTTTATCAAATTAGTGAAGAAGATCTAATTTTGTTATCAAATTAGTAGAGCGGATACAGTTTTTCTACTTCATTTCCATGAGGAAACAGGGTTTTTCATTTTTAGCAACACAAACATATTAGCAATATAGCAGTGTTTTTAAAAATTATTAAGAATATCCAGTTTTTAGGGCCAGGCAGCACACCCTACCCAAGATTTTGTGAAGTACCCTCCCTGCCAGGGTCCGCATCCTCTCAACTATTTTTCCCTGCCAAAAACTGGTTTGCTTAACATTTTTTTTGCTAAAAAAACTGATTGCTATAATTTTGTCACGGTATTGGATTACCGGGTTATTTTAGTCAAACATAAGATCAACTTATTTATCAGCTTATTTATTCAAAAACCCAGATCCACTCTGCTAATTTAAAAAAAAACTGGATCCTCTATTCTAATTTGGTCAAAAAACATTAATGCATATTATATATGGAAATGGTTTTTTGCTCCCTCAAACACCAAAGTTGTTTTATTTAAAATGGTTAGTTTTAGTCCAGATTTTTTTGTTTAAGAACAGCATCTAGAGTTAGATAGCAAACATGCATGACTCTGCAGCAAGTATTAAGGGCAGTCACTGTATCCTAGGCAGTACCATACATATAAACTATAAAATACCTTGGAGTTCCTAAATCTAGTTTTGAGTCTCGAACTCCTGAATTCTCTTTGTTTCTAGGTGGTTTACCTCTTAGCATAGTGTTAGGAAAGCGTACTAATGGCATTAGTATACCGGATTATTAGGACTGTTCATAGCAGCAATATATCCTTCAATTTAAAGTTGACGACAACGTAGAGTAAGGAAAAAATCAAATGTTTTTTTCCGGTCTTATTAATACTACATGCACCATTAAAGTTTCTTCTATAACTGTCAAGCGAACAAAACTCGATGTGAAATTTACAAATACATCTATTCTACATTCTTAAGTTTCAGACTTCATTAATTTCCTGATATCAAAATACTTTCAGGAAATTCCATTAAAGGGGACACGTGTGAATCATCTTGCCATCTGACACTCTAGTTCAGAAACTTCAAGTTGTCGGAAAGAACCAACTACACGTCGATCGCCGATATTACAAAATTTACATTAACTTGTCAAATAGCGTTTCTGGGGCTTCAAACTGTTTGTTAGTAGTACATACCTTGATTTGATATCCGCATTTGTGCGATCCATGGCCATTCGTTCGCTTGTTTCCAACAAAGGATATCAACCGCTCGTGATCTCCGAGGTAAACAGTCTCGTTTTAAATTTGAATTCGATTGCCTGTCTCCAAACACTGAAGAGCACGTAACTTTCGAGTTACTGCCAACAGATGACACTAACATTGCGATTTACAGGTTTAGCTTGTTTAATAGCTGAACGGCATTGTATTGAATTGACTCTCAAAATAAGCCTTTCTTAAGAAAAGGAAAAATAAGCTTATCTTTCTTTTCGTGTAGATACAGTATAAATGTTTACCTGTTATAAGAGATACTGTACGTACGCCTCGCCTACTCAGTATGATCGAATTCATTACCAGAATACTGGAATATATAATAGCGGCTGTACACAGAACACTTTGTATATTTTTATATATTTTGTCAAGTTTTGTGACGGTGTGTTGCCAAAGACAGTTGTACGTTTGGTAGAACTTCTTGAGCAAAAGCATAAGTTGGAAATAAACACGTCTTATTCACCGCTTTTTGTTCCAGATGCAGACAATATATATAGTTATAAACTCTCCGGGTTATTCTGAGGATCCGACACAAATCAATGGTTGGTACGCATGTGCGTGAACAAAAACTCGTAAAAATTGTAGTTTTTAATAAATAAGCACGTTAACGCGCGTTACACATATAAGGTTACATTTTTCGATAAAATATATAAAAGGGTACCTTACTGAGTTATTTGATTAACTGCACGAGTTCTGAGGGTATCGAAGTCGATCAAAACCAGAATCAAAACTTGCCAGCACTTGATCAAACTTCGTCTCAAAAGTTAATCAAGTTCGAGTGAGTTTTCCATAATTCCGTTTCCCGGGTATTTTCCAAAAAAAATCTCAACACTGTTATGGTATCTAAATTTCAGTTAAAAAAGGCATCATTTAAAAATGGGATAACGCATGATTTAGGGGCGTTTTCAAAAACCCATGCCCGCACATGGGTACCAGTTATATATTTGAGTCGGACCCCCGAGCAGGTTATTAATCGTAAAAAAATGAATATTGCAAAATAATAGTGGCTTGGTTGCAATAATGTACGTAGTTATAATATATTAAAATAGAATCAAATAAACTGTTTAAAATGAAAGCACAATAAATATTTTCATTTAGTTAAAATTATATGACACAATAATAATTATTAATAAGATTGTTTTAAACTAAATAACATAAAGGACACATTATGTAGTGTATGGCATATACTGTCTTGACATAAAGGACACACTATGTAGTGTATGGTATATATACTGTATTGATATAAAGGACACACTATGTAGTGTATAGTATATACTATCTTGCAAAATTGTGTAGTTACTGGAGCAAAGAACGGAACTTTTATAGTTTTCAAAAGAAAACGATGCTATACATACTGTTTAGCTATACGAAAATTGAACATTTAGCATAAAAAAGACAACTATTTAAAACAACACTTGGCCTCAGACGGCTCCTTCTGGTTTAAACACATCGTGGAAGAACTTATAGATATCCTATTCTTAGATATAGAAGCTAAACTCTTAGGATAAAACAGTGTACAGGAAGTTATTATTTTAACATCACATTATAAAAAGTATTTTAGGATATTTCTTCTTCCTTGAAAAAACTCGGTTTATTTGCCACAGGTTTTCTTACACCTTGCGCAGTAAGAGTCATTGCTAACCTAACTTGCTGAAGCCACGGTTTATCCTTAAAGTTGTTGGCTATAGCTAAACATTTTATAGCATAATCTCTTGCTTCTAATCCACGATATTTCTCATAAAGCGCGAGTGTAGATAATGCAGGATCGTCACTTTTAGAACGGACATGATGTAGATAAGGTCGAGTTCTGTTTTCAAGGCTGATAACTGGAAGAGACACACCATGGTCCGCTTGACCTGCCGCGACAAATTTCATTGCAGATTGGACGGATACCGATCTTTCTCTTTTATCTTTTTCAGACCTTGTTGACATCATTGATTTTGACCTTCCGCGTTTTTTATTTTCATCTTCTGCTTCTGCATTTCCTTGGCCAGTTTGAATGTAATTCCCAGCTGTGCTTAGATTTGGTTGAGATTGGGATACTTTGCTTACTCGTTGATTTATTGGTGGAAATCTGGTTGATGGTTCTTCTTGACTTCTACCACTACGCGCACGTTGAGGACTTGCCTGTCTACAATTTTCCGCTTTCTGTGCTCCATTTTCGTCCTCAATCTTTTCACCTATCTTTCCATCACCGGCTATACTCTTAAATATGGCATCTTTTGGGAGTGTTGTATCAATCACGGCTGGCCCTGGTTTTATTTTTGGTTTCGGTGCATTAGAAAAATTCTGACGTTCATCTCTTCGTGATTTGGGAGGTGTTTCATTCTCGACATTATCAATAGCTGGCTGTTTACGAACTGTTTTGATAATGGAATGTTTGGCATTGTCGTTCCCAAACGATGGCACATCTTCAATAAGTTCTGGAATTGTCGATGGTCGTCCAGTTTTTGCAAAAGGTAAAGCAGACTTTTCACTTTGATCTGGAATAACTGTATTATTATTTTCATCTGCGTTTACTTTAGCCTGCTCTTCACCATTGGATGAAGATTGTGAGTTTTTCCGTTGTAGTACTTTAGCCGGCATAGGTTTCGTTGCATGACTTTGTGCTGATGGAGGCCTACTGTCACCAGCTACGGAATTCTGATCCTTTGCGTTATCACCGATTTTTGTTTTGCTGGCCAGCTTACCAAAGTTTTGCAGTTTGTTTTTAGAAATTTTTGACGCAAACGTAGCATGTTTTTCGTTTTTTTGCATGCTAGATTTAAAGTATATTTCTGGTTGCGAAATCTTATCTTTTTCCAAAACAAGAAATGATTGTTTTTTCCTGTGACTCCACTCTTTGTCTTTGAATCCATCCACTTCTACGCTTACACCTACAAGTGTTCCACTGGTTGCCACAAATGGTCTTCGTTTTAATGAAGATTTTGATTGTCCGTATTTTAAATATGCTTTGTCTTTAGCGCGATCGCCCCAATCTTTCAGTCTCGAGTAAAGGTTAAGGGGAAGCGTCAGACCAGTAGTCACTGGTCCATATTGAATTCTACTCCATTGCTTAGCCAATAAAAATCCTGCGCATCCTTTTTGTTTAGCACGTAAAGCAATCTGAAACGGTGTTTTGCCATTAGCATCTTTAGCTACAATGCTGCATACATTATTATTTACGAATGTTCTTAGCACACTAACTTGTCCTGCTTCTGCGCATTCGTGTATTGGCGTTTTAAAGCTGTCAATATGGGCATTTGCGTCACACCATTGTCTACTTGGATGATAGCCTATTGGTATGTCAGGACGAACTCCTTGTCGCATTAATGATGATGCCAAGTCAGGGTGACCAAAATGAGCAGCTAGGTACAAAGCTACTTTCATTTGAAAGCGACCTTCAGTTTCGTCTTGAGAAATTTGAGATAGTACGTGAGAAGAAAATCCCAGTATACATAAATTCAAAAAATCAGTCCAGCCATCCCAAACTTCTAACAAAATTGTGTCGCCAATAGTTAAATTGTAAGCTTCTAATTTATTACAATCGAATAATTCTTGTCTATCTTTTGTTAAAAGTTTAAAGACACCAACCGGTAGACCACTTCTTCCAGATACTATGCCACGTAAATCTCCAACAATTGAATTCTGCATATCAATTTCGTCCATTATTTTTATGACATCATGGTTATACGCACAATGCACAAATAAGCGTGGCTTTATTTCTTCACGTTCACTTATTCGTATTGTTGCACCTGGGTTAATACCTATGTCCGTAAAAATCCAATTGTCTTTTAAATCCGCCCCGGCGTATGATAATACCACGATTTTTCTGTCGGGTTTTCCTGCCTGGTCGCCTCCTAGCATGAAGCGCTGTTGTACGTCCTTGCGTACTTCAGATACACGCGTGCCTTCAACGATGTCAAAAACGTACCGTTCCCCTTCAAATGCTATAAATATCCTCATGTTGATTTATGTCTATCGACAAGCAATTTTAAGTCATTTAATAAGATAGGAAGTAACAATAAAAAGCAAATATTGGCGTACTTTTTCCAATAGTAGACATTTGTAGCATCTGTTAGAAGTCCATCTTAGTAGTAATTGTTATGAATTTAACTTTTGTCTTAGAAACAGATCATATTCAGTTTCCTCCACAATTTCGTATCCGTGTATGTGCTCATGTATTCTGTTTTGTATCTCAAAATAATTATCACAAAATAGTTAATTTAGGCATTACGAATCATCGTCTTTATCATTAAATTGTATTAAAATACCAGTATTGTTACGGACTATGTAACGAATTATTTAACATAAAGTCTTACAGCACAGATGTCCTTAACATCAATCCCACGTACGCATTACAAAACGTTTTGCTGAGTTTTTTATAACGTTCAACTATTCTGTGTAATTTTTTGATCTGGTCGATTTGTCACATAAATGGTATAATGCAACACATACATAATACAAACGTGATTATCATATTTTTCGAGTAAAGTTTCTTGTGATACAGCTTCGAGCTTCTTTGAGAATATAATTTTCGATGTACCTTATGTCGTGATTTGCTCAACCAAACTTTTCAACAGTTTTTTTTACACTTTAATGACTTCCACATCCAACTTTTAGTTCGCAAATCTTTTGGCAGTATTGAATCCGAACTTCTGGTTTCCAAGTGGACAATCTCTCTTCTTATCTCCTCATAATTAAGAGAGTGCTCGTGTCCTGTGTTACCAGCGTCTGATAAGCGTCCTATAAGTATTTCTCGTGTTGGTACTTCACAACAGATACGTATCGATCGCTGGCTAATAGCAACACGTGAATGCCTGAAAAATCAATGGAAACTAGCCATGAAGACAATGCTTGACTCTTAAGAGCGCTTTTATTATATTGGCTTAATTAGATAGTGACTATGTTATTAAAGCAACACCAATTTTGCAGACATAGATACGTGCAGTGTTTGCTGGATATGTGGTATAATTTTAACGAGCAAAAAAACCTTGTAGATTTCTAATTATAAAATGCAATTTACAGGGCTCTGTGTCTATATATCATGCAGCTATCGTACCATCCTCTGTAGCGTAAACAATGCAATTAATCCGATAAACTCGTTGAAATTAATATTACACTTCAAAAAGCAGGAGAATTTTTAATTCACTGCGACGCGTCCAACTTTTTTGGTGACACGCAAAGTTGAAAAACATATGTGTAGAGAGCTGCATGCATTTCGTTACAATAATGATGTAAATTGTAGAAATGAATAATTAGAAATTTTATTTGCAGACTGACGCGATTAAATGCCCGTAAATGTTTATTTAGTTATCAATTTCTAAATGGCATTATATTTGTGTCTGAATCCAGGCAAAATGTTATTCGTGCCACTTCGTAAACCTTATCTTTTAGCTAGCTATAAAATGATATAATTATTAAACAGTCAAAGGTGCTCAATTAATTTGAATTAATTTATTAGCATAGCGTATCAAAAAGTAAGCCGAACGAACAGATCTTAAAGTTTTGATTCCATTAAACTATTTTACTTATGAAACCAAAATATACTGGGTACGCTTCAAAATATAATTTTCTTCATTGAAACTCTGAAGATCATCTTTTAGTGGATACCACTATAATACACCAAAACTTTGGTATACACTGGTTATTTATAAAGCAATATTTTACTGGAAAAACAGTTGACAAGGAAGACATTTAAAACAAACAGTCCATAATCACTAACTGATTATACTGAACTGTGGTATTTAAAAATCAAAATGAATATATACGAATTGTAACGATAGTGCGTGGATGTTCAATGAGAATTGGGTTCAAATAATTACCTGTTGTCTTTATATTGCCACTTAGCGATACTTCACGTTATCCGCAGACGAGTCAAGCAACTAAAAAATGACAGCGGTTGTTCTCACAAATTTCTGATATAAATTGTTTTCAAAAGCAAATATATTTCTTTATTCGGCCTGTTATCTTTACTACATTTACAACCACTTTATTTTAAATCTCCACTCTAAATCCGGTAAATGTATAAATCCACCTGTGACCATGTGTCGCTAAGGCCTAGTAACTAAGGTTCTCTTTATGACCGGACGTTATAACATAATCCTCACATGTGCAATCCCAGAATACAATATATAAAATGTGAGTTTTGTCCAACGGAACAATATAAAACATTCATAAGTAACATAACTGTACATTATATTTCAATTATATGATTTATATGAAATATTTATTTTAATTAATCATGCATTATAACCGTGTTTATATAAATATTAAGAAATAATACACCTAAGAAAAATCATTGTTACTTTATTTAAGCAAATATTTTCTGGTAACAATTATTACATGGTAGGTATTATTTTACAGTTACAAAATGTAATAAAAAAATAATAATCTTTACACCAGATTAAAGAAAGATTAAAATATGATAACAAATGTCATTTTGATAAGCAATTATTTAGGTAACAAGATCCCGATTGTCCACCGTAGACCTGCTATATGAGATTAATTGTGTCACTATTTATAAATCATATTTTAATTTTGAAGTTTTCTCAATTACTTAATGTTCGTTTAGCTTTACACAAAATAGTAAAAGAAAATCTAATTTATTTAAGAATACGAAAACAGCATTCTTGTATACTTAGCACTATCAAGGGTAATCATCTAGGGTCGTCTAAAACTGGTATTTTTACAGCAATATTTCATTTGGAAGGCGATGAGGAATTGAGTATGTTTTTGTCCATTGGCTTGTCCTTTTGGACCCGGAATCTTGACATTATAATTGATATACAACTTCCAGGGTGGTCAAAAAACAATTCTCTCTTCTGGCCAACTTAAACTTTTATCGTTTACATATACAAAAGGGAATAACAGTAACATATCGCCTCTTATTTTTAAAGTAAGCAAAGACTTGTTAATTTTTAGTCCCAGGTGTGTAATCGGATTACACGGTATTCTAGTATAATAATGGACTATTACTTTTCCCCTTTTTGTATCATTTGACCCACAGATCACATTTATTATTTAATTGGGATAACACTATTTATGAGTCCCAGTTTATAGTTGAGCTGCCTGAAACTATTTTAAATCCGCAAAACACGCCGTAATAAGCATTCTTATAAAATAGTTTTACAGTAACATAGTGTTATTTTTACAGAAATATTTTTAAGGCTTCTGAACACAAGTAGACCTAAGTATCAAAATACAACTTTTTATATAACAGAAATAACTTATAATATCCTATATGTAATCCTCTCTTTTGATTTTTGGGGTCTGTGACGTAAAACCGCACAAAAATAACGGACGTATGCGGTGGGTTCATGGATTTTCTCTTTTTTCTGTATAATAACGACAACTTTTAATCCGTAGGAAAAGCAGCAGGAAAAATAAACTCAACTAACTGGCCTAAATAAAATAGAAGTTATGATCAATATATATAATTGCCATTAAAGGTTTCAAATAAAACTATGTATTTGGGCAGGTAAATAAATATTCATAATTGTCTTATTGAAAGGAAAACTCTTCAAAAACCAATTGTTGTGAATAAGATGTCATCTACTCAATATTATTTGACGTCATAATAAACGGTTTTTTTGTTATTGGGGAATGATCTTTCTGGTGATTGAAATCGATTTTTATTGTTTTATGAGTCAATGATGTATAGTTAAATAAATACAACATGCGTCACGTAATAGGTTGTGTGTTCATGATAAGTACAGTTAATTTCCGGCCAAGGACAATTTTCTTTTAATTCTAATGATGTCACTCCTAGTCTAAAATGTTTGTCATACTTAATTTTTAAGTACGATAACGGAAGCTATAGATTGAAACATCATTGAAATAGTCATCGTTTTTTTTGTGCAATGACATTTCAATTGTTCTTAGTAATTAGTTCTTTAAACATTTAAATTTTGATTTTGAGTATCGTTTTTATAACATTATATGTACATATTGTATTTTTGATACCAGAACAATGGAGATGATTGATTTTCAATTCAAACAATTCACAGGTTATGGATAGAAGGAATTAAAAATACAAGAATAAATAATAGGCCTACCTAACCAGCGTGGACTGGAACCTAGTACACGCTGGTTAGCCGGGTAGGCCTGAACCCCGGGCTGAATAAGGGCATTTGATAAATGAGTGCACGAAACGTCGCATATATAGGTACTTAATTAATATTCTAAGGTTTACATGAATTACAAGTCAGATCAAATGATATACTGGACCCGTAAATCAGTTGAAGCTCATATCATATTATGATGCAGCAATTTGCAATGAGATATGAACACTAAACAGCATGAATCAATATCATTCGCCAAATAATTCGCCAATGCAAGATGATCCAAGATGAAAGGAAGACATTGCAGTTGATGTTATAATTTTAAAATGTTACCATTTTAAGTTCATCTTAATAAATATAAGTACAAATGTGTTCTAAAACCTCTGCTGTGGATATCTCTGCAACTATGACGTGTAATTATAAAAGTCACTGTTGTTTATTGTTTCCACCAGGAGGTGCACTGGTTCTTGTATGTTTGGAGGAAGGATACGATTGTTACCGCGCCTTTTCCCATCATCTCCTTTTATTGGAATCCGTTGTACAGTTTGTTATTACAAAGCAAGGGACCATCATTGGACCATTGTCGGAAACCATAAATTTTCGATTGTGTAACGATTCGTAGCTCTGTAACGATAGGTAACACGAATCGTCAGTTACGATTGTTTCTGACAACGCATTTATTAATTTGCTTCGAGTTCGATCCATTACGATAAGAAGTAATCCGGCCGTGTAGTATAATTAATTAATTATGAATTTGCCAGATTTGCGAGTGGTAACGGTAAAACTTTACAATGTTTCTGACAATGGGTCCCAGATGTTATAATCGTTTACTTGAATGTATAATTTATTTCTCTTTTGGTCTGTTCGTATGCACTTGAATCTTGTACTCTGAGGGTAAAAGTCATGCAGTATTGTATCTTTCACTGTCACTAGTCCTATATAGTATATAGCTTCGTGACCCTACTATCGCTTGCCTGCGCTGCAGTAATTAGTAATTAATAAGGTCATGAAGCTAGGACTACTTTCACATGTGAGAAAGGCATTTAAAGAAAAATGGAAGAGTCATATGTTAGTACAGGAGGTGTAGTGGGTAAAGGCTCTTTTTGGTTGTATAATTAACCGCCTGCTAGAGCTATAAGTATAAGGCTAGACTAGTAGAGAGCTATAGGGTGTCTAAAGTCAAAGCACTGACTATTTTTGACAAATTTTAATTAGTATAGGATGTACATGCCAATAACTTATATGGCTTCCGTGCCCATATTCACTAATTGGCAACTTGGTATGCTGAGTACCGAAATGATTTAATGTCTAGTATATGTCCTCACTGATTACATTATTATGTTATCTTAAATGACAGTCCTTGCAAGAACGTAGAACTAATAAATGCTAGATTAAGATGTTTAGAATCCTCAGCTCAGCTGAAATTGCCAACCCCACTGCCTGAATACACTGCGTCATCCAACAGCTCTACTGGAGGTAGAGGTAACAGTCAACTTCATTGCTCTTCAGGTGCCTACAAGAACAGCCTCTTTCCAAATACAAATATCGATTGTAACAAGCTCTCGGAGAATTGTGTATCAGCCCCGTTACTGTGACAGTCTCACATCTTATGGCATGTGTCACGGTTTTACGTAGTGTGATATATGTCCTGTTGACTTCGCAGATTTTACAAGTAGAAGTAGAAATGAGAGTCGTCAGTGCAGTATTTTGAACATTTGATAATAAATATCAAAACTTTCGCATTGAAACAACACAGGAACTATAGGTACACAAAAAGTGAGATATGCTTTGGAGTTCTTAGTATAGAATGGAGTTCAGTTTTGACATTCGGTGTACCAACTAGTAGACAGAGCTGAATTTTTATCCCCAGTGGCACACCCAAAAAATATGTTAAAGTAAACCCCCAGGATATTATATAACCAAAAATGATAGTCATGGCATGGATTCGGGATAGCATGTTACATGTTAAGGCAGATTTTTAGGAAAACCCCATGATAGTCACCAATACAAAGCAAATTATTGTCAGCAGGCCTAGTCCCAGTACGTACATCCGTAGGATAAACCTGTCATAAGCACTGAATACGGGGCAGTCTAGCTGCTAACTCCTGTACCACTCAATGTTAATATGTTTTGTTACTTAATAATATATTTTACAGGTACAATAATTTGTAATTAATTGATATTAAAGATTATAATTAACAAGATGTCGGATAAAAGAAAATTCCTCATTGACTGTGACACTGGTGTAGATGATGCTCAAGCTATCATGATGGTTTTAGCCCAGGCTGATATTGATGTACTTGCTGTTACAGTGGTGAATGGAAATTGTAGCGTGGATCAAGCTTGTGTTAATACGCTAAGAGTGTTAAAAGTATGCAAAAGACTTGATGTAAGTTTCCCTTGTAGAATCTTTATTATTCTTGTTTGCAGATTAATTAAGAGCATAAGATTGGATATTTTGTTCAAAAATATGTAAACAGTATAATTATGTGTGTGTACATTGGTCAAAGGATGGGTCGATCCACATGCGCAAACGAAAAATCGTGTGAAAAGGCCGGATATTATTTTTTCAAACAAGCCGATAACAAGCATTCCCCGTTAAGGATAACTATATAATAATTAGCTAAATATTAGCAAATAGAGCGTTGTTTTTAGAATGTAGTTCTGTTTTTACCATCAGAGACAGATGCATATTAAAAAAGGGGTTTTATCATCAGAGGTTAAAAATCAGGGTGGCTTAGCCAGTGTGACAACATGTTTATGTATTTGATGATTTTTACTGAGTGAGGTCTGGCAAAGGGTCACTTTTTAAACCTGAAAGTCTTCTTTTTTAGCTGGCTATATATATACACCTTTATAGGTTTGTGTTTAATCCTATGTTCACACATGTAGACCCATCCTTTAAACAAGTGATCCCTGGGGTACTGTTAACCTTATTATAGCATTCTTGTTAACATTAAATGGTTTCTCCCTCGTGTTTTCTTCTTGTCATCATTATCACTATTTTTGTAGATTCCAGTTTATCGAGGTTCAAGTAAGCCATTAATTCTCCGAGAAGAATTCAATGCTAGTTGTGTACATGGAGGTGATGGTTTAGGAGATGCTCCTGAATCCAACCCACCGACACTTGATTTAATCCAAAAGGAGCATGCTGTGGATGCTGTCATACGACTAGTTAATAAATACAGAGGTATTCATATATGTTCGGTAACAATTAATAAATGGGAGCTTAAATCCAGAGTTCTTTTACTCAGTCAATGTCTTTGTCAATCTGGTGAACCACAGGGAAATGTTTAAAATTTTGTTTGATTATGGATTATGAACATCCCTTCTGAAATATTTATATTTTTTGCTTAATAATGTTTGTATGCTTGAAAAAAAATTTTGACAGAAAAATACAATTTTATTGCAGGGATGAGTGTAGTCTAAGTTTAGACCCTTGTTTGTATTTTTAAATTCATTTTTGTTAAAAATTGAGTTTAAATCCCTATATAAA
>JAOXYB010068056.1:3481-24315 GCA_028565635.1 Phoronis ovalis
GAATGGTCACAAATAACTACAGATATCAAAGGATGAATGGTCACAAATAACTACAGATATCAAAGGATGAATGGTCACAAATAACTACAGATATCAAAGGATGAATGGTCATATATCCAAAACTATACTTTATGTAAAGAATCATCAGATTCAATAGTGATTATAGTGTGCATGTCATAGACTAGTAATCTGAGAGTCCCTACTAATAAATGCACTCTAAAGTCTTCATCGACCAAACAAAATTGATTCTTATTCTCGTGAAGTCTGAAGTGTCATAAGTGCACAAAAATATATACTGATGAAATACTTGAGCCATAACAATGACCCTGCAGACATATATCAGTGTTCTCCACAAAAAACTCAAACTTGTTCAGGGCACCAATGAGCTTTGGTACATAAACCTTGTATTATTTATTAACATTTTATCTATCCATGTTTGGGGTTTACATAAATAATATCATTGGCTCTGGAACATGTGTATACTATTTTACAGAGAACACTGGACATTAATGTTGATTACAAAGTTACCTGTTGACTAGGTTTAACTTCAGCTTGTGGTTTCATATGTAAGTGATGCATCATTGCCTGTAGTCTGTCTCGTTCCTTCACTAGCTGCATTTCTAGTTGTGTAACTACTTGCATCTGGACCCTTGCCTGGGCAGTACTTCTGTCATCAAGAGTGTGCTCGCTGTTTAAATGTCTAAGAAAATATCAATAAATCAAATACTGATTTCTACATTTGAATAGTTTATGTTTGCCAGTGATAATTACACAATGGGTTAACTTTTAAAAGATTATCAAAACAAGTACAAACCTCTAAGTGTGACATTTGCATAACATAATACTATCTTCATTAGAAATTAATAAACAAAAAAATAAAAAAAAAAATGTCCTCCTGAGTAACTATTGGTGCTTTTAGAAAACGTACAAATTTCCATAATATCAAGCATATCCAAAAAAAACATGACATCCTGCTGATTATTTATAGCGGGTTACAATATTGGGGTTAAATGGTTACTGGTACCAACAATATTCACGCAATGCACTGGCAACTTTCTTTTTCCTTAGAAAGTTGACCTTCGAAACATAACGATTTTAAGTGGAGACCATAATTATGACTAAACTTGCAGCGGTAGCCATGCTGTGGTTTGGTTATGACCTCAACCACTTCAAAATCGTGCCAGTATCCAATATCCTGTTTATTGAGGTGTAACATTTAAAACACATACACAATGTTACCGGTAAACAAATTTGCATACACATATAAAGACATATGTCACGCCTACTTTTACCATATTTGCATATTAAAAACAGTGAGTCATGTCTCTAGTTGGCACGAAGCAATTCTTAAAATAGCATCATTTAAGTTTAAGTGTGGGATTGTGAATAAGTTAATTACAGGTAATCCCCAGCAGATTTAAATAGGAAATTTCCACAGGAGAATTTTATCTTGGTGAAGCACAGTCGTCATCAATTTTATCTTTATCTTTTCTCACTTTCTACCGCAGAATAATATATATTCATAGCCAATTATTTTGGTATTTTGCCATGTGCATGTGACAACAACGTGGTTTCACAAGGCTTTTGTGCACCAGCCAATTTCAAATTACAAAAAATACTCAAAATTACATAAAACTTCAATCAATGATGAAAATTCTGACAAGGAAAGCTTGAAGCAGAGGAAAGTTGTACACCAGCTGGTGATAGGCAATTTTCCATTCTGTAAAACTTACTTTGTAAAAGCTGGATAATCCTCACACGGTGTATCACAGCCAGGCCATTTACACACACCGTGACCGTACAGAGGACTGGCTGTCTCATCTGATTTCATACCTAACCCTAATAGGGGGTTCACAGCAATTCCTCCAAGACCACCAAGGGCACCTGCAAGTACATACAGATTTCTTCAGTATTCCACATTGCTTTGTATCACTCGCAACGATAACTATGCTGACAACAGACGCACGGGAGAAATATCCGTTACAAAGCAATAAACGGAAAAACTAACTAATCACAAACAACCTAATATTATACTAAATTCATTCACACACCTGTTTTCAAAATGACAAGTAAAGGATATATGTAACTGACCAAGGTTATACAATGGATGTTGATTAATAATTATAATCATACTTATTAAATTTTGCTTTAAAAAGGTAGGCAAGTTCCTAAACAATTATAACTAAAATTATCAAACTAACCAAGTGTGTTACCTCCGCACAGCATTTTAAGTCGAACCATTACTTTTTCATGCAAATTTTCAATTTCATATTCACACCTTAGTTTGTTAAGCTCGTTTTCTTCTCTAGGATATGTCTGTGGCAGCATACCATCAAATTACTCCAACTTGTTTACATGTTAATAACATTGTTGTTATTATTTATAACTGGAGTTCACCTTTTGTATTGATTTCCAGGGGCCTACTTGTTTATCACAAAACAATGTTCACATTTATTTAGGGGAGAATTAAATTATACAGCTCGTTATTTTTTACAGAGAAAAATTACTTTGTTCATTTGCTCGTTTTTTTTTTGCATTATTTAGATACACATGAAAGTTGCCTTTTTAGCAGTATTACTTAATGTTCAGATGCCTAGAGTGAATTTGCTGCTATTGTCCAGATTAAAGCCCGGGATCTAAGTGACATCGCACAAATGAAAATGTTGTTATTACAGCAAAAAAAACTGTCAACGTGACTATAGTACATATCTAGGAATGATCGGCGCTTGCCAAAAAAATCTAACTTATATAACAATTATCTTGCTAATACTTTTAATAAAAGTACCCCCCTAATAAAACATGAACTCAGCAGAGAATATGTCAGTTGGGCTATTTATAGTTGTTTACTTGAAATTCTTTATCAAAACAACAAGGTTTCTTTTTTAAGAAAACTGATTAAGGAATCCCTACAAAGTACATTTTTTATGTCAAAACAAATCAACTACCACTGCACTTAAGAGGCGTTTGGAAACAAAAATTAAAATATTTTATAGTTTATTTAATATTTATTTACATAATATCTGATTTAAATTTTTAATTTATTACAAGGCAAATCTCTATCTATTAACTGTATTCAGTAAGCAATCTTAAATTTCACACACATGTTAAGACCCAAGCAGCAAAATTTGCTCATTAAAATTGAATTTCAAACAATACACTTGCTGGTATTAAATGAAATAAATACACTGAAGTTATAATTTTCCTCAGAAATTTTTGAATTGAAATTTGTTTAAATATGCTACTTTTCTCTCAAGTCTCCTAGGAGTAAATTACATTTGATATTCTGCCAAGGGTAAATATCAGTATTTAGCTTATCTCCATTTTGATATGAGCCTTGTTTACTTACTTCTAAAGTGCATCTTAGTGAGATATCATGAATAAATAGTTCTAAAACAACTTTAAAGGAACAAAAAGTTCAATAAATGAATTATACAAGATAAACATAAGCTCAGAAAAATGTCAACATTACTCATTGGCTAAATTGGTAAGAATTGTAATTTTTTTTGTAAACAAGCCAACCATGTTTGTTGTTTATTTATGTTATCTGGAATGCAGACATCAATAATGCAGCACGAACCCTGGGAACGGAAACACAAAGAAATCTATTGGATGATGTTCAAAAATGGAACTACTTTTGGCCTACAACTGGTTAACCACAATTAGAAAGATCTGTGGCTGTAACAAATGTAAGACAAGCTTTATTATTGTTTATAGTTTACAAGCAGCTTTATTTTATCATCCTATCAATAATCGTATCACCAAAACCTTTGAAGTTTTTCTTTTAGAAGTATAACTGCACCAGAATCATGTATCACCTATTTTTTGTATGTAAAAGTTTCTTGCGTGCATTTTTCGTAATGTTGTTAAACTAATTGGTACATATATTAATGCTGGTACAGACCCATTCTCTTTCAGTAATTAAGTCCCTTTTTTGCAAAGCTTATATTTACTAATCAAACTACTTGAATACACTTAAAATTAAATTTGGTGCGGTACCAAGAACTGTCTGCGTGTACAATTCCTTTTCAGGCAATGCTTAATTTTAATTTATTTCTGCAAAAGTTTGAAAACTATTAATTATAAACTATAGTTTCTGCACTTATATGTCATCTAATGCAAGTTCTTTTTTGTCATTGCAGAGAGCTATTAATCTCGATCAAAGTATTACGTTCCATTTTTGCAGAGGTTTCAATACAAATGTCAAGGTATTGTCGTGTTCTAAATGTAATAACAAAGTTTACACTATTCAGTGTACTCCATATACATCCGTGCCTTGTGGTGGTTAGTCACAGTTGTACTTTCCCCATTACCAAGGTGTCTTATTTTCTTACGTCATGCAGCAAATAAAAACTGTCAAATTCTGTTCATATTTTTATTCATCCCTTTGTGCTCTATATACAGCTTTTTTTTACATCTCTAGAACATACATACATGTATATAGGCTGTACCAGAGACCAAGCAGGTGTTAAATATGACAATTGCATTTTTGCAAATTGGAACAACTCATTATCCATTCCCATGGCTCTCTCGATCAAAGACAACTGAAAAAAAACAATGCAACTCCTTCACAACTCACCTGGCAACATAAAGCCGTCTGGAATGCCATTATTGAGGTAATTTGGTGTCATTGATCCCAAACCCATCAAGCCAGCCATCAGGTTGGCATTCTTGTCACTTCCTTCTGAGGAGTTCTGACCCGACACTTCTTTCCAAAGTTGGTGCATTTCTGATTGTGACATGGCTACAATGGAAAATAAGGATACCATTAGTATGTTGCAATTGATATTAGATTGGCATCAGGTCACCAATAGCAGCCACTGTCTCTTTACTGCTATATAAAGTAAAAGATATGAAAATGAGCACATAGCAACAGTTTCAATGCTGAAGCAGATTACTGATTTGTCCTGTCAGCGATGCTCTAAAATCTTCGCACAAAAAAAGTCATTTTCGTTTTTAGTCAATCTTAATAAAATCTAGTGCTCGATTTAAAGATGCTGTGTTAAATAAAAGAACAAAAGAGCTATCGTGTATAGGATTGAAAACAGTGTTGTAGTATAAGATAAACACATCCTAACACATTACCAGTAACCTTCACTTTGTAAATAATTTATTCCCATATAATTCCTTTTACGACAAAATTAAATATATATGAAACCCCGTCATAGCCTTTCTCATCAAGGATCTCTACAATTAATACAAATTATGTACAAAAAACACATGTCTGAAAACTAATTCCACCATTCAGAAACAATACAGTTATCTTGTACATGGTGTAAAGCTGGCTCTTATGATACTGTTACCATGGCAACTAAAGAATCATTTAGAAAAATCTATTAGTGACTATTATTGAACATAAATAGATAACAACTTGTCAACAGTATTTTCATTTTTAAAATAATACGCATTGCTCTTGGTGATGAGGAATACAATGGGTTTCTAAAATAAAACGTGTCTTTGTGACGAGGATGTGACTATTCGTACTCAGATAACATTAATCTATATGCATTCTATATAAATATATACATATACATATACATGTATAACACAAGCAAATGATGATGGTCATTTCATTGCCACAGTCAATAAAAAAAATCTTAATCACTTATCAATCTTGTCAGAGCACTACACAAAATAAACAGATGCGTTTTATTATCTTGGTAAGCAATAAATACATAGATGAGACAGCAATGTATTGATGTTCTTGTTTCCTTACTAAATAAACAATTATGTTACTGTATATTCATAAATGGTAAATGACAAATGTACTGTACAAGTATTATGTTAACTTAGGGGTGGGTGTAATCAGTTTTCCTTCTCTAATCCTGACAACCAATTTTGCATTACCAATTCAAATACAAGCTTCATCTATTTCTAGCAACTTCAACTCCACTACTTTGTTTTAAAACCCTAGTTTAGATTCTTGTTGTCTTTTTTGTTTAAAATATGTTAGGCTTGTATACTTGCTATATAATGGTAAAAGATAAGTTTATACTGTCAGCCAAATCACATGATCCAAAATTTTCACACAAAAAAGTAATTTCCATTTTTAGTCAATCTGAATAAAATCTAGTGATAAATAAGAGAGCAGAGCTACTATCATGTAAAAAAGGATTGAATACAGTGTAGTACAGTCACTAGCTATTCTGTATGCAACTCTATACGTATACGACAATCCCGTCTTTTAAAAATTTAGCAACTTTAAACTTTTATACATAGTTGAAATTTTATTGATTATCAAGTCCTTGAAATTACAACTGCTGATTAATGTTTTCCTCTGAAGGGTATATTCTAATGATTTTTACCATCATTTTGAAAATAATTTTGATAAGCAATATACTACAAATAGTTTCCTGGAATGAGTGCTTACTTGCAATTATGAGTAAAAATCATTTGAAAATGCCCTGCAGTGGGAAACCTTACGCAACAGTTGTAACTGCATTAAAGACCATAAAAGTACTAATTCTCACAAAAATATACAAAAAAAATAAATCCTTAATAAATTTAAGTACCTTTTTAACTTTTGATCATTAGTTAATCGGGTTAGTTATAAGTGATAAACCAAGAAAATAAAAAAAGTAAACCTTTTCTTTTAAAACTATTAAAACACATTCTACAGCTATAAAAAGCGTTTTGTTTGTTTTGCGTTGTTTACCCTTTTAACTTTGTGTTTTTAATAAACAACACACAGCACCCTTTAGCACCAAATGTCCTTCAAAATTACAGTACCAACTGTTCACATTGTTGATCTTTCTAGTACATACCTGTGTTTTTTCAATCAGTATATGAGTTATCATAGATTTTTACATATTCCATTTTAAGAAAAATGATCTTATAACTAATGCTAAATTCAGTGAAATAGGTGACATTTAATTTATCTTAAATATGACTTAAAAAAGGATTACCAAATCTTTCAAGTATATCAAAATAAATGTTTTACAACGTGCTCTTTCAATAAAAGGTCGAAAGCTGCATTCCACAAAATTCCCAATTTTACCTAAAAACTCATATTTCAAGTCCAAAAAGGTGATTGAAAACTCGGCAAGTTTCAAATGTTGACATCACCATAAAGGTGGTAATCGACGATTATATCACCGAAATTCCACACTTTCATGGATAATTGGCTTATAAGAAGAACAATTAATTCAGTGAGTTGTTAGTGCCTAGCTGTTTATGAAATGACACCAAATTGAAATCCAGGCACAATTAAGTGCATTGTTATGTTGACATGCAAAGTTATTCTGAAAGATTCTGGGAAGCACCTTTAAGTGTTAACATGCCAGTTAGATTTCCATAGAATTTCTACAGACCAAATAATGTCTTCCATCAGAATACTCACCAGGAGGTAGACCAATGTGCTGCATCCCGAGACCTTGAGTTAGTAAGTAGTTTCTTTGTTGTAAGTGAATCTGCTGCATTAGCTGCTGTTGTTGCCCTTGCAACTGTTGTATGCTTGCCTACAAATATAGTTAATATATTCAATGCAGTAAGTAAATGAAACTACATTTGCTTTGTCAAAACAAAAAACTTTAATCCTCTAACCAAAATTGTTACAAAACAAATCAATCTTGGCAACTTTATAAAGTTCTGTCAATTGGAAAGAACATGTCACTCACTTAAGCTTAACATTTCTTCAAGTTATTAAACTTCTCTACCTAATACAGGACATATTAAAGATATGAAATAAGTGATATTTTCAATGCCACATTTCAATTTATTGTGCGGCCTTGAAACATTACATGTCCACTCAAGTTCTCACTGGTGACAAGTTTTGACAATGAGCGCGAAATAACTCAGCACTACCAAAATTTGAATTTTATCTTAAATTTTCGCGTACCTGAACTTGTTGTTTGTTGGTTGGCTTTTTATCTGCCGACGTCTGCTGTTGCATGATCTGCGATTGTTGTAATAAGTTAAGTTGTAACTGCTCATTCAGCTGCTGCAGCATCTGTTCTTGAAGTTTTGACTGTTGCTGTTGAACAGAAAATAAAAATTCAAGAATTTCCCAAACGACATTGTACGGATATAACTAACTGCATTTATACATAAATAAAATCATAGGTAATAGGACAGTGGAACATATTCAACAGCACAAATTCTTGGCAGTCTTTACCACAAATTGATTGGTGCTGCACGACCTTATAAAATTATAAACACACTTTTGAAATTACAAAAAATTATATAATGCATAAAGTACATCTGACGTCACTGACAATGTTCAAAACACAAAAGATGTTTTTGTACTTCCGCCCACGATCTGACACACTGAGTAACACTCTTTTCTAAGGAATCTACAATTAGTTCTTCACACTAGGCAACACAATTGAGTGACTTTATATCGAATCACAATAACTCCATATAGTTTAAAAAATGGAATTTGTTACCACCCTTGTGTACATAAAGACTGTTGTTGAAACGCACGACAAGAAAGAACCAGTATAAATACATTTATATATACTCTTTTGCAGTTTACAATAATGAAATTGTTAAGCACAAGAAATACTTTATTGAGTTGCAGTAAAAAATGGTAAGCATGTAAACATACTTTTTTTTGGAATTTTTGAGGTAGGAAATGCAGTTATTTTTAAAATACAAAGTTCAATCTGGAACTGAATCTACCACATGAGAGCAGGATTTTCTTTATTTTCTCTCGCCATATTATCCATATATTCCGCATGTCTGTTCACCAATTGCCATCTTTCTTTTTGCCGCAACAAGAAAGGCTGGAGAAGATATCTTGCAAGTGCATACCGAAAGATATCTACTGACTGTTTAAAATAACATTCAGTTTTGACTAATATTAATATGCATGCAACCATGCACTTGGACCGAATCAATGTGCTATCATTTTGGCATTTATTGTTAATTTGGCTTGGATCTGGTTAATTTTTACTTTAACTGAAAGGTATTATTAATACAGGTGATAATTAGAGAGAAATTATTAACCTTTAAGCCAGTGAACTGATTAACATTTAAACTGTGTTGTTACTAAAAACAATGGTCACCACAGAGATGGATATCTTTCCTGATTTTAAAAGCTTTTCATCACATATACATGAAGTGTGCAGGCGTTACTACAGCTGGTATTCTTTGTGTATTATTGTGTTCACAAAGTAAAATAAATCACTTTGTTTTATTACCATGTAAAGTTTATAATTACTCAACTTTTGACCAAGGATACAAATATCTTCTGCACCCTACAGTGTGCGCAGTTAAAAGGTCTGCTATTTGCATAATAATAATTAGTACCTTTACGAAAAATCACTTTTTTAATTGTTTATCTTTTAAGATTTATCCTGAATGATGCTAGCAACCTTATAACATGGACTATACATATCTAGTAACCTCTATTTTACAATATTCCAATCCCCATCACACTGTGTGACCTGTGTTATCTCTATCTAGGAAACAAATACTGACTTTTGACTAATCACATACCTGTTGCTTCTTTCAAGTAATTTTAATGTTCAATCAAGTTATGTGTACTTAATACTAGAATGTTTGTGCAACGTGAAAAATCTCAAGTTACAAGAGGACAGAGCAAGTTTATAAGATGAGCTAGACTTTAGTACATGCTCACATTATTTAATTATTTATTCATTAGTCGTGCGCAGATCATATATGCAAAACTGCTGCTTAATGAAGCTTTGTCATAAACAATTACGACCAGTAATGCAATATCTGCTTCTACTAACATGTAAAACGAGCTAATTTACCTCATCACATGCATATACCATATCAGCAAGTTGATACCGGCTTGTAATTGCACATGGTGCATATGTAGATCAATTGTTAAGGTACTAAAACAATCTGATTAAACCATGCTGCTAATATTTTTTAATAAACTTAATTTGTTTTAAGCTTGAAAGCAATAGGGAGCTTAAGATTCTTAAATACGAGCTACCAGTAAAGTTTGTGCGTCTGTAACCTATGTTAAAGCCCAAAATAAAAGAAAATTACCACATATTGTTTTTATAGAAATGTTTGTTGTTTTTACTGGTGTTTTTTTTTTACTTCTCGCTGTAACGGTCACGATAGATGCATAAACCTTACTCGTAGCTCGTATTTAAGAATCTTCAGCTCTCTAATATTTGTTATAGCTCGTAGTACCTGCTGCTGAAGTAGCTGTTGTTGCATGGATTGTTGCTGTAGCATGTTCTGAATCTGTTGAGGTGTTAACACTTGTTGTTGTAGCAACATCTGCATTTGTTGTGATGTCATCAAATTCTGTTGTGTCATCAGCAGACTTTGCGCTGACGATGTTGGTGACAGTTCTGGACTTTTGCCTGATGATTTTCGTTTGATTATATTTTTTGGAGTGTTCAATATTGTCTGGAATGAAAAGGATAATATTGTAACTCCAGGTTTGTATAAACTCGTCTTCACTTACAGCACCAGAGATATTCAATTTGTTGAATGTTTGGCAAATCAGAGAAATGACAATGTCAATAACACAGTGTTCTCCACAAAATCTCCTACTTGTTCAGGGCACCAATGAACTTTAGTACACAAGCCTTGCATTATTTATCAAGATTTTATCTATCCATGTTTGGGGTTTACAAATAATATCATTGGCCCTGGAACATGTATACACTATTTTATGTAACAGATTATATAACAACATAAGACTTTCAGCATGTATAGGTATTTCATATACATTCTTATTCTTTTGGGCACATAACTGATTTTTAAAAAATTTGTAATTGTTAGCGTTTTACTTTGGTTGTTCAGATTAAACAACACACCACTAAACAAACACTGCTCAGTGCTTGTGGAAATGTAAATATCTATAAAAAAATTTCATTCTTTAGTTTGTAAATATAATGCATCCATTCGTGGAATATTTTTTGTTCCTCTTATTTTCCGATTTGGTGGACTTGTAGCTTTGTATTGGTAAGTGAATTTTACAAAGTTCTTTTCATTAGATGAATCCAGAAAATAGAGATAACATATTGGGAGTATGTTGCATATGATTGAATAGAACTTTTAATTAATGCTGTATGTTTCAAAATACTGGTGATGAGAAAACAAGATACCCCTAGGCATCAACATTGTAAATGATGAAACGTGTGGGAAGAAGGGTTAATTGTCAAATGTGTAATTACTTGAACATACCAATTAAAAAATATGGGTTATTATTCTTTATTAATACACATTAGGTAAAACTTCATTAAGGTGGCAAATACTGTTTGGCACGATTTAATCACACTTTGGACTTTAAGTGAAATTTCCGCTAATTAAATGAAAAGATATACAAGCAAAAGCATATATATTTCGAAATTACACAACTCAAACTTTCTAAATCTGTAATTTATTTTTCTCTCTCAGTAAGTCATGTGACCTGTACGGTTGCCATTTAGGGTTAAAATGTTAAATATCTGAAATGTAAATGAATATCGTAAGTCAAAAACTCCTCAACCTATATACATGTAGTTGAAACTTTGCAAAAATAATTTTTACATAATTATATAGCTACAAATAATCTCTCAAACTTTCGAAATTTTGTTTATTCAAAAAATGCGATTTTTTAAAGTTTATTCATAAGAAAAAATCAATAAAATTTTGAAAATTGAGATGAAGTTTTGTAGTTATATATGTAAAGATTATTTATTCAAAATTTCAACTATGTAGGTTGAGTGGTTTTTTACTTATTTCCTTTTTTTAATTTGAACATCCAACAAATGTTTCAACCCAAATTGACAACCTTACAGGTCACATGACCTACTCAAGTTCTTTTTGCAGATTTTAAGAAAACCTGATTTGTTCTATGTACATTTAATTATCTAAATTTAACCTTACGTCTAAAGTGTAAGTTATGCTGAATAATAGTCCCCACCTTAAAAATCTACTTCAGTGCATATTCCAATAATGAGCATATATACTGGTTAACATGATTAAATTAATTTTTTTGCTGGCTAATAAATTGTAATAATACATGTAATAAAAGTATGTAATTGCTTATATTTACAAATACAATTATTTTAGTAATATAACATAGATAAGCTTACAAATTAAACCATGCAGAAAACATAAATAATCTTGAAATTGCATACTTGTCCTGTGTCACCATTTTCCCTTGTTGTTTCTCCATTAGGTGTTGTTCTTCCGTCTTTACTCTTCGACAGGTTCATCGCCATTTCATGTCCACTGTTACTGCTGTCGTTCAAACCATTTTCCTACAAAAATATGGAAGATCATTCAGTATTTGCATGTTTGCAAATGTAATACAAATAGATATTTTTGTATGTATAAACCTGTGCATTGCTTTACCATTCGTAATAAAGTAACATTCAGTTTGGTGCCACAACATCTCTTACATTGCTTGTTCTCTTAGAGTCCATACAAGATTTTCTTCAAAATTATTATAACTTACAACCTAATTAACTGCCATCTCCAATTTTTTCCAAACAATTCAACAGAACTCTTGCATAACAGTTAAAAAATTATAACTACAAGCTAATTTGAGCACCTGATAAACATAAAACTGCATTATTTCATAACTATCATCAGCATAACTGCCACAGACATCCATGATAGACTGTAAGCCCTAGCTTATATATATATAAACATCCTGCTCCGAGTGTTATTTTTTTTTCATGGTAAATATATTAAATGTAGTCTACCTGTCCAGGGCCACAATATTCAGTATTTCTACTCAAATAAGGCATGAATTATGAATATGTTGCTTGTGCATGTTTGGGGTGCACACAACATAATGCAGGCCTTGTACAAAGAATAACAGGTGTTACATATATCACTGTCCTTCCATGTTTACAAACAGATTATTTATTCATGGCCTGCCATCATAAATATACAATGTGGACAACAATATCTGTGCAGGCTATTAATTAAAACAATTTCTTGGAACACAAAGCATATTGATTAATTAAATTAAAGTTAATATGGAGGTTCTTCGAACAGATTTAATATTTAAATAAATTACTCAACAGTTTTTACAGCTATGAATAGCATCAATAAAGTGGGGAAGTTTGTCATAAAAATGAGTTTGTATACAGCATATACTAGCTGCTGTAAAGTGAACCACAGTTAGGATTTCATGAAGCAAGAATGCTTTGTAAAGAAGCCCAAACTTTCATGTGTTAATGTTGCTGGGGATTGCACTGCCAGTATCAAGGAAACACAACAAGTCAAACTTTTGTATTAATTGTTGTAAAAAGATAATTTATGCAAATACCAGAGAAAATAAATAACAGCTACTAAATGTCATATATTTTACATACCACCAAGATAAGTTGTCTACATGCAAGAAATTTAATATTTATATCCTGCAATTCCAAATGAAGGAATCACAAAGCAGTATTTAAAAAATTTCATGAAGAAGGATGCATCACTTCCAAGGCTAATGCGTGCCAGTGATCTTAGCAAGAATGATATACACGTTTAGGGAGACTATAGTTAACTAAAACTAATTATGTATAAATTATTAACATATTTATACATGTTAGGTGGTTAAATAAGATTTATATTTCATGCTGAAAGACATATGTATTATTTATTTTGAGGTGAAACCTGCAGGGAAACATATATGTTAACTGAAATCACTGGTACAAAACATGCCTGATCACATTGCCTTTTATAATAGAATGCATCTTTGCATATGTTATTAAAAGATGCAATCAACTACTACATAAATAGTATCCTAGCAACAGAAATTGTCTTTTACATCAATAAATGTCTCCAAGGGATAACCTTTACTTGAACATATTTACAATTTTACACTGTGTAATAATCAAACAATGCATTTAAGTCATGCTCAGGAAATTGTTTTCATGTTAAAAAGGAAGAAAAAATAGTTCTAGTTGACTGGGTGTCCTTTTGATGTTGGCGAATGCTTATTAACGGAAACGACACGAATTGGACAAAAATAATTAGTATCTTTACTGTTTTAAATTGGTACCGCAGTTATGCAAGAGAAATTATAACAAAACTCGACAAGATCGAGCCATCTCAAGTTATAAGATCGCACAGTAATTAGAATACCTATGCAGATACCTGTTTTCCACAGGCTATTCAGAGAATGATGACACTTTAAGTTAGATTTTTCCTACTCCTCTTACTTTTTTATTTCCATTAAATGTTATATTGTTTTGGAGCCAACAGACAGCATACAAGTGATAAAACATACAGGGCTTGTGTGTGGATCAGATTTCTTCTCTGGTCTCACTAATTTTATGTGCATTGACACCTAGGTAAACAAACAATGTTTATTTACACTTCAAAATAAACCTATATTGTATAGCAGTAACTGCAGTCAATTTCCTTTCCACATGGCGACATGTTGCTTGTTTACTTTTTAGGAAACGCCTAGATTTTTTACTTTTGATACATATCACATTTTTTAAACATTAAATGGAAAATACATACTTTACTGCCACAAAGAAGCTGGAAGATTCCATATATAGGTTTTGGAGAGAAGACTGGTTCATGCAAATTGATATTTTCTTCCAAATCTTTGCCAAAAGACCTATTTATACTTCATAAGCTATAACACCTATGCAGCCTTTCAACATGGAATGCATTTAAGGAACAATCAAGAGGTATCATATTTTTATATTTGCTATCCATGTACTAATTCCCCCCCTAAAACATAAGTTTATTATTGCAATATTTTGCTAATGGTTATTTACTTTGCTAATCAGTCATTGACGTCAAGTAACATTTTTATACCAGTCAGAAATTACTTTTGAAGACTAATCAAGAACAAACATTTGTTGTTTAAGATTCATGAGATTTCTAAGCTTATAATTCACAGCTAGCTAACAATAAAACAGTCCAGTTTTCTATCATTTTAAAATAATTTAAATTACAATTAAAATTCCAGTATTTTACTATTATTGCCTTGTTTGCTTACTCACCTCTGCTGCCAATATCATTTCTAATAATCCATCAATTAACAAAATTTCTATCAAAATGCAAGGAAATGTTTACAATATATGGGGATGCCCATGATAAAACAAGACAGGCACTTTCTAAAAACTAACCACTTAGACCATTAAAATTTGCATCTAGTTCAATTGGCAGACTTTATTAACTAACCAATTAGTAGAGGTAATACAGTAAACTACTGTGTTTCTTTTATTAATAGCCGTTTACCAACTGATTATTGAACATGGGCATTTTTTCTAACACAAATAAACATTAAATAAAATGTATAGTCTGCATGGAATAAATAACAACCTTCCCTCTTTAATGAAAAGATTCAAACATTAGACCAAACTTCCTGCTAGTTGTTAGTTTACAAAAGCAATATTTTCACAAGTACATTACTTAACATTTAAGTTCATTATATTACACCAGATGAATATGAAAGAAATCGCAAATAATTTTAGTGCATATTAGGTGCAAAACCCTAAGACAAAAGAAAAATATTTTATGTGACAGTATGTATTGTTCTTAAGAAACTAATAGTGGTCTCAGCTGAACATGTGGACAAAGTTTCAAAAACTGATTGCTTTATAGTAGTTTTTGGATTATGTGACATTTTCTTTGGTATGCTACAAACATGATGACATTTCCAGAATGTTTCCATAGAAACAGTACATTCCATTGTGGACAAGCAACACAGATAACAATTATAAACACAGTGATTTTTTTTTGCTCAAACACGCATCCCAGAAAAAAGTATGCAAACCAAAGCAGTTTTCAAATTTAAAATTTATTCAGTGCGTTTTCTACTTCAACATGAAGAAAGTAGTGGAGTATATCAAATACAGAAACATAATATTTGAAAATATAATGACTGCTGTTTTGTGGTAGACCAGTCCTGATAATAACTAACATGTGTTAGTCAACAAGCTATGTGTTTTCCCAGGCATTATTGTTGTTCTATAAACAATAGAAAATATGTTTGTTGTTAGGCTCATTTCCTGTAAAAATATTGGTTGGTGTGCAGTCTAAACAAAGTCAACAGTGCCTAGACTTCAAAAGATCCTGTCGGATTTCATACAAAATCTTGTTTTGGATAGTCCAGTTCCAGTTGAGTCATTACTGGACTGGCCTCAGACCCTTTTGGGTGCTTTTAAACCTCATTCATTTATAACTTGTCAAAAATTGCTTGTTTTTTAGTTTACACCATTACGGTTTACCTAATAATTAACCCAGTATCAAATATTTACCCAGTATCAAATGTTCACCCAGTATCAAATGTACTAAATAAAACAACTGTTGACACTTTTTAGGGACTTACATGATTTTTTCTGCTCATGTGTAATATTATACAACAAAATATTATGATATTTTACAATAAATGATATTACAATAATAATATGCAGAAAACAGTCTGGACTACAGACTAAGTCATTACCAACTCTGATAGCCTAGTATTTGCCTCATTGCCATCTCATGACAACATGTAATTACTGTGATGTGCATTTGTGGTAAGTACGAAATGGTGAGGGCACTTACATTGATGTGATAGAGATACAATGGCAGCAACAAGGAATAAAACATGATTACAGGATGACATATGATATCATCACAACAACAGTTAATAACCACAATGAAATCCTGATTTCTGAATTATGTCATTAGAACAAAAAGGATGTCAGCGAATATCCCTTATAAATAAAACATACAGAAAAGGTATACAGATTTTAAAAAATAAAGCTGTATGTTTAGGTATTCAAATTAATGTAAGCAAATTCTATATGTACAACAAATACTTTACTGGGTAAACTTGCATACTAGTTTCCATTAACAGTATTTACCCAACCTGCTTGTCCTAACTTGCAGTAGTTGTCCTCATGTCAATGTCTGCTCAATATCGCTAAATCAGATAAACTGTACACAAACTGAATTAGCTAAGCCTTTGTTTACCTGTGTCACAACAATGCAAACATAAACACCCATAAAGCATTGTTTGCTTTATTTATTCACAATGGCATTACTATGGAAACGGCTAATTACAGATTCATAAATGGCTTTGAGCATTTGTTTGTTTTATCTTTACATAAATATACACCAGGATGCATTATTTACCTGCCTTTAATAACTTCATGGCTTTTATTACAATGTCTACTCACAAACAAAACCTAGGTCATCTTTTATTTAGCATATCATTTCCACTATTGTTCACATCACTTTTTATAACAATTGTCAAGTGTTACACACTTTTTTCACTTAGTAAATAAGTAGAGCATAACTTGTGTTGGGCAGTACCAACAAAATCATCAAAAGTGTAGATCACCTGAAGGACTCGGGAACACCTTGGGACATGTCAAAATTAGGACAGCCTATAAAATTTACAACGATGTATAGACTCGGTGACCACACTCCTTTTGAAATGGCATAACACATGACAGTTCCATATTTTTAAAATGATAGATCACCCTAAGCAAGGAAACTTCCAGGATTTTCCTACTATTTTAAAAAAGAAAACAATGAAATCTTAGGGAAAACATACACTTTTTAAATGTTCAAGGGAGACCAGGAAGTAAATACAACTGGCTATAAGTCATCATTATATAAAGTTACAAACTATTATTTTATGAAATACCGAAAACATTTTTTTTATGTATTTCAAATAATAATTTTAACGATCTCCTTAAAAACATATCTAATTTTTCCTTTCAAGCAAAAATCAAAGTGACAATTTTAGTTTCGATGACATTGACTCTGTTCAAAATAAATATCCCTTTTCTGCAAATTTTGGAAAAGTCATACGGTCCAAATTCATTGTCCAGCAAGGCCACCGGGTGTACAGCTAAAGTTTTTAGCCAATGTGTTGGCTGCCCTGTGATTGCTCTTCAAAATATGACAAAAAATTACAATTTAATGTGAGCCAAAAAATTTAATGAGCAGCATGTAGACCCAATTCATTTTAATACTGCTTACATAAAAATGTTTTCTGTTTGTTTTTAGATTCTCTAAAACAGGTGGATGTATATACAGAACATGCGAAATCAACTGGGTTTCCAAATACCATTATTCAAATACTGTTCATGCTTCCAACCAAATACAACATACAGAAACACAAGAACTTTGGTCATTTTTGTTTACTTTTTTTATCAGTGAAATGAGCTTAAATAGAATGGTTCTGTCATGTGTTGGTCTTGGCACAGAATGGTTCTTAATTACTTGTGATGAACAAAGTTCAAATCAAACAAAAGCTGTCCTTAACGACCTAGTCAAAATGTACTAGATCCTTAATATCCCCCCCCCCCCCGCAGCCAGGGGATCAGGCAATCTCAAAGTTCCAACATGGGTTTTTCAAAATATATATATACCGACTTACTGAAGTGAACATTTTAGGGATGACCAAGAGAGATGTGTCAAATCCCAAAAAACCACCCTTTTTCCAATTTTTGGCAAAAAAACATACCCAAAGAGCATAAAACATGCATTACACTCCCACAGCTAAAAAAATATACACTTTCGCACAAAAATGTGTAGGAACATGCATACCTACTCTGATAGTGACTACCACTCCTGGGCATTCCAGGTATGCTCTTCCTGCAAACTAGCATGAAGAAAGCATATTTATTAATTGTCGAGTTGTAAATGCAACCAAGTTGACAGAGCGAAGTTTAATTTCGTTACCATGGGTACGACAACTCACTGGGTTTTTTTTACTGACCTGTTGTATTGTTTTTAGAATTTAACACCATGAAAGAGTGTTTGCTGAGTTTAAAAGTAAAACTTTTTTCTTCGAAGAAAAATCTTTTTATAAACATTTATAAAGCACTATTACAAATTTAGTTATAATTTTTGCTTTATAATAATCAAATAGCAAATAGGGCACCATATGTTCATTAGTATCTTCTAGCAACAAAGATTTCTCACAAACTCCAGCGATATATTTATACGAAATAAACTGTTTATTTTTAGCTAGATAATACTGTTTTATCATAGCTGGGGGTTGTGGTCGCTAAGGATTTTATCTTATAATTATTGATTTTTTGTATGTATGGGCTTACACATCAAACTTTGCATGTTTGTTGTCTTATTTACTTAGAGCATACTATCATCGCTAAAATAACACGGCCTCTATCCTGCTGACAATTTCCATATTTACTGGCTATCTAGACCGCGCTGCCTGTACCGAGCAGCTGCCAGACAGTTCATACAAAAACCTGATGATAGTATTTACATTTTTAATTAATAAATCTGAAATGAGGGAAACTGCCAACTCAAGAGAAGGACATATTTGATCTTTGTTTTTAATTTTTAAAACAACAGAAAAGGCCAATAATAACAATTAAAAGGGGTTACATTACATGCACAATTGAACAAGCAACCAGTGCAGTTAGGAAGTTACTTAAATTAACTTTTAATTTAATTTCAAAAGACTACTTATTAAACCTTTATAAAAATACTGACCAAGAAACTTGTCATATATCATATTCTACATTAGTCATCCAATTGCCAGAACAACAAGAAAATCTGGGCGTTTTTTTTTTATTGTTTTATTGTCTGATCATTTATAGGTACACTGATGGGTGTTGTGTCTGATTGATCATGGTAACTTACCATTTCAGAGGATTTCTACATGGCTGAATAGGTCATTAATGTAGTTATGAAATAACTTCTGGTTTTCAAATTGTAGAACATCTCTACTATTTAGAGTATGCTTTGTTTTATTATTTTTTACAGCATATGCTACATACAAATGCCTGTGATATACATGTAAATTCATTTAATCAGACGAATGGAAAATGAAACATGCAATTCTGTTGACACCCATCGATACATCTCACTGAAGAAATATACATTTCACTAATTTTTTAACACATTTTTAATTTCTTATTTATTGTCACCTTATAAAAAA
Source organism: Phoronis ovalis (assembly GCA_028565635.1). NCBI lineage: Eukaryota > Metazoa > Phoronida > Phoronidae > Phoronis > Phoronis ovalis. The sequence continues at coordinate 23,265 of JAOXYB010068056.1, forward strand.
ATTTATAACCTGTAATTCAATAAAACTCTGCATTAAAATAACTGGAGTAAACACTTACAATAAGGCACTACATACAGTAAGCAGTTAAGTGCCTGTTACTATGGCACAAGGTGTACTTTATTAATACCAGTATTTATAAATCAAGTACAAGATTATTCCATATCCTATATTGTTTATTCTTTGCTATAAGTTCCCAGGGTTTTGTTAACACAAACAAATGCTGAAAGGTCAGTATTACAAAACAGCTTTGCATTGTTATTATGGAGTAAAAATAATACTCCAAAACACACTTCTAAGAAGGGTTTCATAGGTTTACTGTGTGTGTGCATTGCTTAAGGTTATTGTTGTAAACACTAACTGCTGGTAAATTTAGCCACAGATTAATATTATCTCTATAGTAAACACTGAAAACCTGGAGCAGGCCTCAATGCCTGAGGACAAAAGCGCTGAGTCTACAATCTGTTTAGTTTTTTTTTTGGAGATATCATTTATAGAAGCATCTTTTTTTGTGAACAAACCTAAATAATTGGATACAAAAGTCATAATCCCAAAAACAGAAATTAAAGATATATATATATATATATATATAACTAAAAGACATGACAAGATGAAAAGTAATCATTGAAATGCCCCTACGTCTCTATTTTTCACCACGCAGTTTCTTTAGAGTAGGTTTATATTCAAAGTTATGGCATGTGTTGAAGGGAGGGTTTCTATTAAGCATTTATATGTACAGGATTGTCTCACTGCAGGTGCTGGTCAATTTAAATATTAAAACCTTTTATTTGAACATATATACACATGATTCATTAACAATTTCAGCTAATTGTTGTGTATTGTGGATCCTATTGTGTTTTGCTATAACAAACAGAATTTAAAGAGACACAGAAAACAAAACCCAGAGCAATCTATTGCATGTATACGGGGGGGGGGGGGGGGTTTCAAAAAAATTTAATTTTTGGGCTTATGTCAACTTACCTTACCCTTTTTTGAATTTTGGTAACCGTCTTTTTCACCGGAAACCAAAAACCTTTTTTTTTCTTTTAAACCA